>PISX010002573.1:0-57971 GCA_004024625.1 Mellivora capensis | reverse complement strand
GGCATGGTGTGAGCACCTTATTTCCCCCTCCATGTGACCCCTGCCTGGTGGGATTTGCTTTCCTCAGTGATGCCTGTCTACAGGGAAGGGCACATCCTTCTCCCCAGCCCTCCGTCCCCTTCTCAAAAGTACAGCAGAGGACATACTGTGACCTTCTCTTGCCTGAAAAGGGTGATGGCTGCCGAGGGGGAGGAAGGACTAGCCATGGCAGCACCCAGGTGTTTCCTATTTAGTTTGCTTACACAACTGGCTTTTTCCAAAATCCTCCTGAAGATAGCTTATAGCAAGACATTTAACGACAAGGCTTATTGTAAACTTGACACCAAAAAAGTCACGGACTATGGGAGAATAAAGCAGAACTTAAGTATATTCAGTAAGGATCATATAGTCAATGACTGTGGGTCTGAGTATCCTAGTCACCATGGTAAAAAGAGAACTAAGATCAGTTATTGGAAAGGAGTAAGCATACTCATCTAACATTTTTCTTCTTGAAGCTTTATATAATAGGCATTGAGTGTTGTGAAGGGCAGAATCATTTAGTCCCTATTTATAAAAATTCAGAAGTAGATTGAGTCAGGCCGTTTGGCTTATAAGAACTCCTGGGAAAGCAAAGTGTAGTATTAAAGTGCCACCCGCCAAGGCGGAGTGTAGCCTGGACTAGGCTTCTGATCCTCAGCCTTGGCCCAGGAGTTCAAGGACTTGCTGCTTTCCTGGGCACCCTCAAACTTGACCAGGGCATCCTCAAACTTGACGGTGCCCATAATCTCTGGCGGATCTGGTTAAAATGCACATCTGATTCAGGATGTCGGGGGGTGGGGCTGGGATTCTGTTAATTTTAAGCCCTCCCTGAGACCATCACACGCACCACCTTTGGAGCAAGGGGCTGAAACCCAGATTTCTCCAGCTGTGTGCCTTCTGCAAACTCCCCCAACTTAAAGGCGAAGTATGCTCCCGTAGACCCACAAGGAGGACCCGCTTCTGGGCTCATTGAATGTTCCCTGGAATTACTGGGGCAGCTTCCTACATTCTCATTGGCCACTGGTGGTCTGGTCACAAGCCAAGACACTTGACGTTACACAGCAAGTTAAGTGCCTACTATGTGCTAGTGAGCTCCCTTAGAGGAATTGCTCCCTCCCACCCCATGGGGTGGGTTGCTCCCACCCACCCCATCCCCTGCCCGTTATTCACACTCCCCGTTTAGCGGTTGCCTTTAGAATCCTGGCCACAGTTAAATCTCCTGGGGATACACAGATCATTACACTGAGCTCAGAGCGCTTTTCCTCTCTGGAGGGCTCACGTTGCAACAGAGAACTGGAAGAAGGGCAGCCTTAGGCCAGAGCACTAAGCTCCGGGGTACTAAGCTGGGGCTCCCAGGGCTCTGGAAGGCACCTTTACCATGCCATACAATATTGGTTTGAAATAAGGTGCCAAGTAGATACCGTTTGTGAACTTCAATCCCAGGCCCCAGGCACACTTCTGCCAGCTTGCCTCTCCATTCCATGCCTCTTCCTCACAGACCATTCCTACCATTGGCTGCTGCCTCAGCTCTGGGTGGTTCCCACACGGTTTTACCCATTGGGTCACCACTGTGGCAGAGAAATTCCTTCATTTGCCCAGATCACCATCAGGATCGAGCACCAGAATTGCAGCCTCGTTTCCTCCCTCACAAGAGAGAGAACAGCTCCCTGTGCCCAGAGGCTTGGAGCACCCTCTAGATCCAGGAGGGCCTGGCCCCCAGCCATCAGAGTACTGAGCACATGGCTTCTCGTGGCCATCTCCTCAGAGTCAATTAGGGTGTTTATTTTGAGAAATGGATGTGCTCTGTCTTAGCCTATAAATTTTGGATCAATCCAAGAAGCTGAGAGGGCACAACGTTCTTCTCTCTGGCCCAAGAAGGCGGTGAGCCTAGATTCTCTTCCTGGATGCTCTTGTCTTCCGAGCCAGAGGGCTAGCTAGCCTCGTCTTCAGAGAAAAGGGCCATCTCAGGAGACTGACACTAGGGGCATCTTAAAGAGAATACTGGGCAGCTCTAGGCCCAGACATGCTTCTGAGCACGTACTGGACACTTCCTCTGTTCCAGTAACATGCTGGCTCTGAGCTGGTCAAGAACCATGGGGGAAGTTTCCCAGAGATGCTGAGGGAGGTGAAGAAGGGTAAGAATGGGAGGTACATTCACTCAGCTATGTGCACCACACTGGGCACTGAGAATACAGAAGTCAATGAGGCAGAGCTAGCTCCCTGCCCCGAGGAGCTCACATTTCTGTGGGAGCAGACAGTTAAGACACAACAAACGGGAAAAGTATGTTTCACGGCATGTTAGGAGAGAAAGCTTTTAAAAAGCAGAAAAGAAGTAGGACATGGTACCTGGATGGGGGATGGCGGAGGATGGGGCGGGTCTCATGGAGATGACGCTATTTCTGCAAGGACCTGAAGGAGGTCCTTCACACCTGAACGAGTGCCACTGGGACACCCAGGGGCTGGGCAGAGGGAACAGCAAGGGCTTTGGCCTGTCTGAGGACCCTGCCTGACCTGTTGGAGGGGAGGAGAGGAGGCCACCAGGAGGGGATGGGGTGTGTGTGGAGCAGAGAAGTAACACGAGCTTCCAAATGTCTGGAAAGAGCGGCTCTGACTGCTCTGCCCTTGGCCTGATCAGACGCGAGGCTGGCACAGAGGAGGTGCTCAGCCAGTGTCAACGCCCTGTCCTCCCCCCTAGGTCAGGACAGAGCTCCTCTGCTTCCAAGAGTTTGGCCCTCAAAGGATTCAGGAAACATTTCCCGAGCCCGCACCCACACCAGACCCCTTGACAGATAAGCTGCTCCCAATCCTGGTGGGGGATACAGACCCGCAAAGCACCAAGGTCAATGGGGTAGGTGGTGCTCTCTCCACTTAAGCTGTTGGCCTATAGCAGTGTGTTCACTGACCATCCTCCCGGTCTCCTTCAGGCCCCTGAAGTTCTCTTGTGGAAGTTCACGCTCCCCTTCGGACATTTCTCCCTCTATAGTCCTGTGTCAGGCCAGCCTTCGTCTCTCTCTCTCCAACTCATGGGAAGAAGCCCCATTCTCTTTGGAAGGATGCTGGATGGATCCAAGGGTCCTTCCAAGAAGGCTGGAACACCTCTGAGTGCCTCTATTTCTTAAGCTCAATTTCCTTGTGCTGCTCGCTAGCACTGCAGGAAAGATGCTCAGAGATTGCCATCAGCCAGAGATCCTTAAAAAGCACCAGTGTGTGTGTGTGGGGGGGGGGTGCACCAAAGGGGGTTAGGAACAGGCTCCTGTTTTCTTAAGTTTACAACCCACTGTGGCAGCAACCCACCATCCAAGGGCAGGGGTGAGGCATTGGGCTCCCAGGTCCCCGGCACATGGGACATGGTGTGGTATGTCAGGGTTCCCTGAGTGGGGAGCTCCGAGAGGGTGTTGCCTTGGGGCAGGATGGAGCAAAAGGAGGCAGGAGGGAATCTGGGCCTTGCAGAGAGCTGTGGGCGGAGAGTATTCTAGGCGGGAGGTGAGCAAGCATAGGTATTCATGGGTGGATCTCAGGGAGGGCAGAGGTGGGAGTGGGGAGAAGAGACCCTTCCCAGCAGCATTCCCCACCACTGTGGGGGAAGGTCAGAACTCTGCCTCTTCGCCCTTGTTACACTCTCTGGGGTCCATTTGTAGGGCCCAGTCCCCAGAGTCTGGCCTCTAGGCTCAGATAACCCTCCTTAGGGCTTATCTCCCCTGCCATGCTGGGCTCCTGGGAATAATCTAAAGGTGCTGGTAGAATATGCCCCCCAGGCATTTTCTAGATGGAGTCCCAAGGGTCTGCCACAGTCTCCCAGAAGATGAGGGACCTTAATGCCAACAGTACCCCGCCTAACCAGAGCCCCTACCTCATCCCCTGTAAAGGGAAGGGAATAAGTCAGCAGCGCCCAGCCGTGAGGTGAGGTTGGAGGTGAGAAAAGGCTTCAGAGGGGTGCACACACCTCTAGAAAGACACCCCAAACATCTGTGCTGTGCTGTGATGCCACCCACAGGGGGCAAGGTAGGGCAGCTGGCAGTGTCGGGCCATCTTTTTTCAGGGGCAGGGGAGTGGAGGGGGGTGCCTAGGAGGTCTAGACAGGAAAGCAAACCCCGTGGTCCCCAGCAGCTCCTCCTATGCGCCCTCCGCCAGCTCCCAGGTCTTGAAACCCTGGGGACAGTGGGAGAGGACTAAAGGTCTACCCCATGTGTGGACAAGGGACGGAAAAGTGCCAGGATCACAGTGCCTTGAATGCTGCCTTGTTGAGAAGGGGTCTCTGTTGCCTGCTGCTCCTGTGGCAGAAAAGAAGGGAGCAGTTTCCAGTCTGACACCTCGGCCTCTTGCCATCTGTGCAAACCTGACCAACCAGTTACCCTCGATTATAAAACGGCAGTGGATCTGAGGTGTCCCCCAGATTAAGGAAGTCACCCTGGCCTCCACGACCTCATTGTCCCGGATAAGTGGCAGCCCGGAGTCCTGCACAGTTCAGCCCCGGCAGGGAGGAGGGGACGAAGATCAGGAAGTGGGCGGGCTGGCTCTGAACGTCGGGCCGGGGGCGGAAGGTCGGCGGTGGCCGCCGCTGCTTCGGCTGCAGGGCCAGGCTGGAATGGGGGGCCCTGCAGCTCCCCGATTGCGGCCTTGGGGGAGGTGGCCGAGGCGGATAAGCAGCGGCGGGCTGGCGGGCGGCCACCTCCCCCGCAGGTCCGTCCCCGCGGGCGGGCGGGGCACGGGGAGAGGAGGAGCCTCGGGGCCGGGCCACCGCCTCCAACGCGGACCTTCAGCCGCCGCCGCCGCGGCTCCGAGCGGAGGGCCGGACTGGTGAGTGACCCCTCAGCCGCGTCGCAGCCGGGCTGTGGGCTGTGCCCCGCCCGGGACCCCCCCCCCCGGCGGCTCCCCGCTGCGCCCCCCGCCACCGCCGCTCGGGTGCCCTGCGCCGCCACGCGTCTGCAGGCGACCGGGGCCGCGGGGACCGAGCCACCACGTGCGCCCGGCGGCAGAGAACCCGGATCCCCGGCCCCCCACTTTGCCCGCCTGCCTTCCCCCCCGGACGCCGGCCGCGTGCGCGGGCCTGGAAGGCAGGGCCAGGGGCGCTCCGCGGGGGGCGGGACTAGGGAAGGCAGGCGTCCCGCCCCAGGCTGCAGCCTTGCAGACCCGCCGAGGGGACGGGTCCCGCGTCCCCGAGGCTCCGGCCGGCCAGTATCCGGGGAGGGCGGGGAGCGGGGGCGGGACCTTACCGTCAGGCCTCCCATCCGCTTCACAGCCCCAAACAGAGCGGGCGACAAGGGCGGGGGCGGCCGACCTTGAACTGGAAGAGGCCAGGCTGACCATTGCCCGCTCTTGCCCGGCAAACCTAACCCTCCTGTCCATTTTCCCGAAATTTGGGGGCAAGGGTGTGGTTGGAACTTTTGGGCACTCTGGGTAGATAAAGGGGAAGGTACTGAGCTAATGTCGTTTTGGGGGCCAGGAGGCCAAAATCCAGGAGAAAATGCGGGCAGGTCGTGCTGGAGCCCTGGCAGAGGGCACAGAAAGGCCTCCCAGGTGTCCAGGGAGGTTTCGGAAACAGGCTCCAGAAGCGGGGTTCTGGAAATAGCCCCAGGGAAGTATTTCTGCCCATCAGGGTGGAGTGATGGTATAATTAATAGCAGACATTTAGTGTGCGTTTATCTGTGCCAGACAGCTTGCTTTGCACACACTGTCCCAGTTAATCCTCAGGGCAGGAAGGCTCCGCCATCATCTTGTTCCAGATGGGGAAACTGAGCCTCAGAGAGCGTGGGTATTTGGCAAAAGCACACAGGTAGCAAGTTGCCGAAATAGGGATTTGCACCCGGGTTTATCCGGCGAGCCCAGGGGAGCCTGCCGGTGGGACAGACAGGACATGTTTTCAGAGGTGGCAGCGCGGAGAAGGCGGTTGCTGGGGTCCAGGATAGCCACAAGCCCAAACGGTCTCACGTGGTTGTGTCCCTTCAGTCACCTGCACGGTTTGTTAAAAACACAGTTGCCTGGATCCTCCCCACGTCTGACTGAATCTGAGTCTGCGTGAACCCCCTGCACCCAGGCAGGAGCACCTGGAGGACTGTCTTCCTCATCTCTGAGCCTCTGAGTCCCTCTCCCTCCTGGCCTCCGGAGATGGGGGGAGGGGTGATGGCAGTGCAGCTTGGAGCAGGTGTTTGATCATCAACTGATGGATAAATGGCCTTAGTGGAGCAGGGGGCATCCCTGGGGTACAGAAGGGAAGGAGACCTTGAATGATGGGCCAGGTGGCCTCAGCCAGGCAACCTAAGAGGATGGTCTGGAGTCAGCATGGGGTGACACTGGCCTCTGAGTCTGCAGGGAGCTCAGTCCAGGCCACCTGTTTCCTGGAGGGTTGGACAGGCAGTCCCAAGCCTGCTGCCTTCCCTAGGACCTGTGGGTGCTCTAGGACAAACAGGTGAAATGTCCTCCCATTCATGTTTCCTGTCCTTGCGCTGTGGCCCTTCCCTTCTTGCGCTTATCAGAGTACTGGGCAGGGCTCCAAGATAGTTAAAAAGTGAGAGTTAATGACTATATAGTGCAAAGCTGCACACCTGAGCCAAGGAGCTGGCAGACCGTAGCTGAGAGCCTCTGGCTTTGCAGTCCCATGGAACAGGTCGGAACCCCAGCTCTTTGCCATGTGACTTTGACCAAGTCCTCACAACTCCCTGCACTCCCTCCATCTGCAAAACCTTGCCAAGGACGCTGGGCCTGATACCTCTGTAAGACAGTGACGATAATGCCTGCCTGTGGGATTGATTAGCTGTGTCAAGGGCTGAGTTTTAGGAGTGCAATAAATTAAATATCAGAGCCCACCCTCTTCCCCCAGGGATTTGAGCGTTTATCAGCTGGGGACCTTCTAGGCTCATTGCTTTTCTAGTCCCAGCCCCCTCAGTTCCCTAGAGAAGGTGGTTAAGGCCCGGAGAGTGGCTGCTTCTCTGTTGCAAAGCTGGCCACGGGCCCATGCCTCAAGGCTCCCTGCTTGTTGTCCTGGCCAGAGTCTTCCAGACTGGGAGAAAAGTCTGTGCTCCTGCTTCATTCCCTGGCCATTCGGCAAAAAGAACATCTCGGTAGCCAGGGTGATTTTCAGGCACACCAGGAAGGGCCAGGGAAGCAGTTGATTCAGTGATGTCCGGGCTCCCTGGGGCTGGATCTCCCCCGATTCCTGCCCTCCCCACCCCTGTAGTGGCCACGACTTGCTTGGCGGGTTGGTCCCGGCTGCGTCAGATGGGCACTCCATGAAATTGCTTCATAGCCCCTGGACCCAGATTGGGCCTCTTGCTTTAACACAAAGAAGCTTGCTTTTTTTTTTTTTTTTTAAAGATTTTATTTATTTATTTGACAGATAGAGATTACAAGTAGGCAGAGAGGCAGGCAGGGAGGGAGAGGAGGAAGCAGAGAGCTCGATGTGGGGCTGGATCTCAGGACCCTGGGATCATGACCTGAGCCAAAAGCAGAGGCCTTAACCCACTGAGCCACCCAGGCGCCCCAGAAGCTTGCCTTTTTAAACAGTAATTAAAACCTAAGGTCAAGCAGCCTCTTTTCATCCCTCCTGGGGGTTAGTGGGACGTGTGCCTCTTTTTCCCACTTATATTCTATCTTTGCCCTCGCAGCCCCAATCCAGGAGGTTACGGAACTTGGAGGTGGGAGAGAAGAGGTGGGGATGGGCCACTCTAGGTGGTTTTCAAACACTCAGCTACAGAATTCTCCCTTCCTCCTGCTGCCCTCTGCAGCTGGGCCTGCCTCAGCTGGGCCCACCAGCCATCCAGGCTTGCCAGACCTCTGCACATCCACCCTTCACGTCCTTGGCATGCCACGGGCACGCCTTGGATCACACCTGAAATGACAGTCATCATCCCTGAACACTCAGTATCCCACATGCCAAGCCCTGGGCCGAGTGTGTGATAACTGTGAGCTCATTTGAACCTTCAGCTCTCTTGGGAGTTAGATAATATTTTTCTCCTGACGGTATAACCTTCCCAAGGAAACATTAGGCTTCAATCCATTCTTCCCCCCAAACTTGAGGCTCCTAACCACTACATATACACGCTTGTCCAAATTCTGCCTCATTTATTCATTCAACAAACATTTCCCAGAACCAACTGGGTGCCAGGTACTCGAGAGGGAACAGGCTAGGGGTGAATGGGCTGTCGGGCAGGATCGGGGACTGCTCAATCACACAGTATCACAAAGGCCCTCATGATCACTTCATCCCAGGGCAGAAGTCTTCCCTCCCCCTCACATGTAGAACACAGTCAGTGGACAGTTAGTTGCACAACTGTTCCTGATCAGCCTGTCCTCCTCAGTCACCACAGTCACCTGGCAGATCATGGGACAGGTGGGCGCCAACTGTCCTGCGATCAGGCAGTAATAACTTCCACCTCTCTCTCCCGCTTCCTGGGAGCCAGGTGGGATGTAAGCAGTCACGTTCTTAAGCCTTCCAGAGCTATCCCATTAGGAGATTAAACTGTAGAAGATAGAGCCCCGAGATGTAGAAACTCAATCACAGGGAAATGTAAAGGCATTTGGGGACTGGGGAATGGGGCAGTCTCCGTTTGGAGTGGGGGCTGGGAGGAACAGCAGGTCTCCCAAACCGGGGTGTGGGGGTCTCTGCTGGATGACTCTTGACTGTCACGTGTGTTTGTGGTATGGCCATCAGGGTGTTGGGAGGGTGGGCTCGGGACGTTCCAGCATGCCTGGCAGTTGGGGCGAGGGTCTCTCTGAAGGTCAGTCATTCCGGGCTCACAGTGGGAGGGTGTTGGCTGTGACACGGGCCCTCCAGGTGGAGTCTGTGCCAAGACAGGGTGACATGCGGCATCACTTAGGGTGGCCTTTTGGAATGCGAGGGGCCTGTGCTGGGTCAGGGTTGGGGAGCCACTCACCACTGTCCAATGAATCAGCCCCGACCAGAGGTGGGACTAGGCCTCCGGTGGTTGGTCCATGCAGATGGCTTCCGGCTGGCCAGAAGTACCGGAACTGGAGTGGAAGGAAGAGAGCTTGTGCTGGGCGGGGCAGCCAAGGATTGTGCTGGGGTTGGGGACTTCTGTCCAGGAAAGCTCTGCCCTCCGGGTGTTCCTGGACTGGAGAACTGACAGTGACCTGTTGTGTGCTGCCTGTTGGGCCTGTCTGTCCTCCTGTAAACTTTGCTCTAGTTCTTGAGTGTTCTGATCTGCTAGGGCTGTGTGTGGTGAAGGTAGAGTGGGAGCTCAGGGCATAGCTGAGGGCTCACTGACAACCCCAGGACATGGGGGAATCACAGCCAGCCTGGACCTTTCAGAACCATGGGCATGTCCCTGTCCACTCATACCTGGAGTGTTTGCTTTCGTAAGAAAGGGTGAGGTCCTGGGGCACCTGGGTGGCTCAGTCAGTTAAGCGCCTGCCTCAGGCTCAGGTCATGATCCCAGAGACCTGGGATTGAGCCCCGCGTCAGGTTACTTACTCAGTGGGGAATCTGCTTCTCCCTCTCCCTCAGCTTGCAGCTCCCCCTGCTTGTGCTTGCTCTCTCTCTGATAAATGAACAAATAAAATCTTGAAAGAGAGGGAGGAAGGATGGATGGATGGATGGATAAGGTCCTGACAGTACAGCTTCTCCAAGGGGATGGGAGACCACCCAGAAGTTTGAGGAGACAGAGAACGCAGAGCTCACCCTAGCTACTGAATCAGGGGTGCTGGGGCTGCCTCAAACCTGCAGCCTAAGAACCCCCCTGGACCCCACAGGCACCTATGCATTCCCAGTGAGCAGAATACCATGAGCAGGGGTGGGGATACCTAGGGGTACAGGGCACCAGGTCCCTGCCCTTGGGGAGCCTACAGCCTCACTGGGAAGCTGAGTGACCATCCAAAGTACCAGCAGGCAGCAGAGGGAGAAGATTCTGGGGTAGCAGTCAGTGAGTGGCCCACAGCAAAGCACAGGAAGGGTGTAAACCAAAATGTGGTTTGGGAGGCTTTCACGTTCACTGTTTAACTGAATGATCAGAACAGAGAGGGAAAGGCATCTGGGCAAGGTCACACTGCAGTCTGTGCGCCCCGATCTCTGCTGGACACAGGGGATTCAAGAATACCCCTGCCCCTGGGAGGTCTTTCTCTGGCCGGACAGACAGGACACAGACACAACAGTCAGACGACTGTGCAGCCCCTGTTCTGCCACTTGTAATAACAGAGTGGCCTGCCCAGAGCCGGGTGGTGTATGTATTATGGTTCTCAAAATGAGCAGGGGTTACTCACAACCTCCATTTGCCAAGATCACCAGTTTTCAAACAAGTGGAAAGCTGTAGAATATACTCGTCCTAAGACTGGACATGGTATAATTAACTTCGATGATTAAAAAAAGACTCCAAGCCTCTGCCCTCCCTCTGGTCTGCCAGCGTGGCCTCTGGGGTCGCCAGAAAAGCCATCAGCAGGAGGCAGGCTCACGCCTATCCTGGCTTCGCCCTTGTGGCGGCGCAGTCTTCTGTCTGTGGGTCCTTCGGTCTATCCTTCTCCCCACTGTGGGCACTGACTAGCAAGGACAACCATGGAAGCTTAGTCGGCACAGAAACTCTGAGAAAATGATCACAAAGCCAGTGCCAGCCATGGTGATTGCGATAAATTACCCCCACGGCAATTGACAAATTGCCGCTTTTTGCAGCCATTATGTTTGGCTTTGTAACCCGAAGAGTAAATGCACCTCTCTCTCTCTCTCTCTCTCTCTCTCACACACACACACACACACACACACACAGGGAGGCAGCCTTCACCTGGCCTACATGACATTTATTCACTATCGGCATCCTGGGTTTTGCTGGCTGTCCTGCCTCAGTTCCTGTGGCCGAGACACTGGAGTCTGAGCCACTCATTATCCCCAGTGAGGTTTCCTCCCCAAACAGGAAGTATCAGCCAGAACGGCTCTCTTGCTGTGCACTCTGTAACCGGGCATCAGTCACTGCTCCCAGTCCAGGAGCCGGTCCCCGTGGCCAGGAGCTGGAGTGTAAGCTGAGGGGGACAGTAGCCCAGCAGGTCCCTCAGCTCTGAGGGTCAGCCTGAGCCCTGACTTCAAAGACAGAGTCAGGCTGCCCATACATCAGAGGGAGCCCTAAGCAAGAGGCAGTGGCCTGGATCACAGCGGGGTTGCCGGGGGACTCAGGCTTCAGACGCTGGTGTTGGCCACATGTCACAGCAGCCTGCTGTCGGTAAGTCTGGGCAGGGCACGGATCCACGGTGGCATGGGATGGCGTGTGGGCCTCTCCCCACAACGCCGCCAACCCCTGGCCTGCTTCCTTGTACCCCAGCTTCTCAGGGAGTCCGAAGAATTAGGGCTTCGCGGCAGGCACCCCTGATTTGGAACTGGCCGCAAAGAGCGCAGCGTCATGGAGTTCTTGCCAAAGTAAAGCGGGAAATATGATCATCCATACATGAAGTCGGGAAACTTCTTGCAAAGTAAAGGGTTTGAGGATTTATCACACATGATGCCTTTGGCTAGAAAGAGCGATGGCTTTGTGGGTTCTGGTGTATTAAAAAAAAAAAAGATGTTTACAGTGCAGGTCTGTGAAAGGCTGGCCCAATGGGAACCGTAAATTTTACTTACTAGTAACCATTTCTGGGTTGATTTAGCACAGACCTGCTGCTGTAAGTAATCGAACCGGATTTTTCTAGAATGATTAAGAAATCTAGATGTTTGTAAAGAGCCCTATAAATTATTCATTCATGTCTGTTTTGCAAAGTGGTGTGGTGATAGACCTCTCTTTTTCTGTCACGCTAAACTCGCTGGTATGTATACTTGTGTGTGTATCGGCTTGTGTGTGTGTGTGTTTGTGTGTGTGCCCAAGCTTTTTCTGTTCCCTTTTGTAGGAATCGTCAGCCTTTCTTTTAGAAATATAATGATTTTTTTATGATGTCTAAATAATGATTCCAGGCAGTATTACAAGAAATATAACAGTAAAATGTTTGTAAGAGTCCATCAGAAAGGAGAAATGGCCACAGAGAACATAGAAGTGGACCAATTAAGATGTGTGTGGCTGTAACCCAGCTTTTAAACCCTGATTTGAGACTGGCATCCTTTATCCTGTCCCCCCACCCCTCGACCCTCAGGTCAGCCCTGAAGGATCAGAGGGTGGGGTGCCCGGAGTCAGGTGGAGCCTTGCTCTTGCCTCCTGAACCCTCAGCTGGAGAGAGGGAGGGCCTGGGACCCGAGCTGCTGTGGTTTAGAAGCTAGGATAGAGGGCGGCCCCAGGTTTGCAGAAATAGCTGAGAATGAGAGGCTGGAAAGTCTGAGTTTGGGCAGCTCAACAAGGCAGAGGAAAGCCTCAAGGAAGGGAGCAGACCACCCCAGAGCCCCATGTGATCAGGTGACCAGCTATTAGTCATTCCCACAGCAACGAGCTGCCTGCCCTCAATACCCTAGAGGCAGCCGGAATCCTGGAACCGGCTGGGACTAGGGCCAGAGCCAACTCTGGGACCTTACGGAAGTCCTAACTGGACCTCAGTTTTCTCATCTGTAAAATGGAAGTAACGATAGCCTTCCACAGGCCACACCCCGAGAGTGCAAGTCCAGGGTCAGATCTCCATGGTGTGAGTCTGGCCACGTCTCCCCGTGACTGCTCTTCCATGATTGCAGGTGTGCTACGTGTCAGGCCCCGGCTAGATGCCGGGATGGGACCGCCCAGCTGCCCCTGCAGGAGCACGGACCTCACTGTCCTGGGGAGGCCCAAAATTTCTACACGATGTGGCTTTAGGGGCTGTCACGTGGAGGGAAGGGGGAACTAAGGGACTTCCCTTAAACTGCTTCTCTTTGCATAGTAAGTAGCCTGCTTTTTACTTGGATTGTTTATTTCAGATTCATATGACAGGAAAGGTTTTACAGAAGCTGTTATTTTTTTTACCTGCATGGGAAATGTGAGTTATTTCTCTCAAAGGGAATTAGTTTTAATGTCAACATTAGCACCTGGGTACAGGTTGATGGAGACTGGGGTGGGGGGCATCTGGCACCTCACCACCATCCATCCCTTGGACCTCTAAGGGCAAGTACCCACCATTGTATGCTGGTCCCATCCTGGTACCCCTGCCGAGTCAAGAGGACTGGGGTGGGTGGGGGGCTTCGTTCTGTCTTGAACAAGAGACACCGTGAGGGCTTCATGGAAAAGGTCGCCTTTCTGCTGGACCTTGAATTTTGTCATTTGGAGGGAAGGGGACTTCCAGGCAAAAAGATTACATCTATGTCCAGAAAAAAGCAGGCGGTGTGAGTGGGGAGGCCACAATGGGGCCTTACCGGCCCCTGGACACCCCTGCTTCATGGAGACTGGGCAGACCATCTCGAATGGTTATTCCCCCCACCAAAGCCCACAGGCCCTAGAGCCATTGACCCAGCATTCCTGAAGCCCTCTTCCATGGGTACCCACATACCAGGCTGTACCCTGATAGGGCTCACAGCTGCTGTTTGATTTTCTACTTTGGCCAGAGCTGCATGAGTCTCTTTGTGTTTTTCCATTCATTTCCAATGTTTAAACTCATCTGTACATAAGTCGTCTGTGTGATTAAGTGTATTGAATAGTGAAATGCCTGACCAGGTCTAACAACAGGATTGGGGCTGTGGTAAGGGTTAGAAAGTCATGAAATTTAATCACCACTGAGTATAAGAGGGCCCATTAGGTTCCGAGGAGAACAACCAAGGACTTCTGAATATGCTCTGCCCCTAGGTACAGAAACTAGCAGTTGAGTCGTTCAAGCCACAAACATTAATTGAGCACCTAGTCCATGCCAGGCCCCAGGCTAGGTGCTAGGGACAAAGAAATGAGTACGAAGTGGCCCGTATCGATGGAAAAGCAAACCAGCGTGTGCCGTCAATGGTCCCATGCCAATGCAAAGGAAGCCCAGAGTGTGATATCCCCTCTCTTTTAAGGATCTGAGACGAAGTCAGGAGGTCTCCCAAGGCTGCCTGGACCAGCCTTTTGAGTTCTCAGGGATTCTTGCCAAAGTTAGAGGTCTGCACAGAGCCAGCCCATGGTGGGTGGGTGGGAAGTCAGTGCAGGACCTTACCCACATTTGGAGACTGGAGGCCGACTTCAGTGTCCCCTGGAGCCCAGAGGAAGATGCCGCAGAAGGACCGGGAGGGCCTCTTCAAGGCTTCTTTGAAAAAGTGTCCCATTGGCTGGACAAAGCAGGAGAAGCATGCATCCATCCCCAACCAGGCCAGTGAGGCAGGCTGAATTCCTTGGCCAAAGCCCCTGGAGCTGCCCTGGTTTGTCTTAGCTGCTTATGCCCCTTGCCCTGCCTCCACACCTCCTTCTGCCCAGGAATAGAGGGCTCTAATCTCTGATTCTGCACACCTACACCATGGCAAGGGGAGAGGGGTCCGGGGCTGCCACAGCCCATGAGACCCATCTGGCCCCGGGCTCTGTGGCTCCAGGTATCCCTGGAAAGCAAGAAGGCACCCAAGCCCAGATGCTGAGACTGCACATTCAGCTGCCACCGCCTGATAGCCTCCAGCCTGGCTGGATGAACCAGCCCCTAGGGAGCTGGCTGCCCCCACGTGCCAGCGCCCTGACCTCACTGGGCAGAGATAAGCCACTCCCTGGCTCCCACAGCGCCTGGGCATGCCCTCATGTGAGTCCTCTTCTCCTCACCACAGGCTGTAGCTGGCCTTTCCTTAAAGAGCCCCAAGAGGATAGACTGTTTTCTGGCTGCCTGCCAGAATACCTACTGGGGACACAGTAGGTTTTATGTAGTAGGGAATATCAAATGAGGACATTTTTCAGGATTGGTAGGACCAACTATTGTGTAACACTGCACAGGTTGTGCACTGCACAACTCCAGAAGTTACTGTTCACGTGGATTACAATGTGGATGGGGCCCCCTGAGGTTGGGCAGCATGAGGACCCTAAGGGCTTAAGTGTCTTCTCTGCATCAAGTCCATGGGGACTTACCCCTTCCACTCCTCCTAACCAGCCTGGACCACCATCCTGCCTTTGTGAGGGCCATGGGTGGTAATGAACTGGTCCACTGAACACTTCTTCCCGGCCTTGCTGTCAAACTGAGGTAGCAGAAGAGCCCCAGATGCTGAATCAGGCCATCTGAATTCTTGGCCAGCCAGGTAACTGGAAGATGTCCCAGTCAAGGTGTTGGGGGCTCCTGGGTCCCCAGAATCTGTATGGGGACACCCCAGTGCTGCCCCCTCTTTACCCTCCGGCTGCAGTGGGTCTGGTGACCCGTGTGTGGGAGGGGAGGGGCCATGGGGGCACTTCGTGGAGAGTTTGCCTCATGGGCTTCGGGAGTAATGTTTCCATGGCCCTGATCCCCTTATCCCCAGAAGGACCCAGCTCTGGGCAGCCAAAGGGGCTGCAGGGATGAGGCATGGGCACCTAACCCTCAGGGCTGGGAGGAGCACAGGGAGAGAGCACTGGTACAAAGGGTCCCAGTGGGGCAGGGAGGACTTAACAGAGGAGGCAGGTGAAGAGCTGGGCCTGACTATAAAAACCCAGGAAAAAAATCTTACCTGGAGTGGTTCACCCTTCACACAGTACCTTTTGCAAAGGTATCCTGCAGTCATTTTCAAAGCGTGGTCCTGGGAGCAGCAGCGTCAGAAATTCTGGGGATGGAGCCCAACAATGAGTTTTAGCAAGCCCTCCAGATGACCCCGGTGAAGCTCAGGTTTGACCCCATAGGGGTTGGGTGCTGGGCTAACAAAAGTGAGTTTGATTCAGTTCCCACGTGTGAGGAGCTTAGAGTCCGGGAAGAGGGCAGACGGGAGAGAAAGCAATGCGGTCAGTGGGAAAGGGGCTGCTCTCAGGGCTGTGGTAGCAGAGAAGCAGCTGGTGCAGGTTTGATCCAGGAGCTGGGGGTCCCGGTGAGGAAGGGGGGCCTGGGGACACCAGTGGCATGGCGACCGTCCCTTGGGGGGAGCCGGATGTTGGGATTAGCCATCCTTGGAGAGCTCAGGAAGCCCACGGCCCAGTCCCAGACCACTCCGGTGCCCCACTTCTGACCCCAGCCTCTCCCTCCTGTCCTCCCCCTGTCCCTGTTCTGCCGCCCTCTCTTCTCCCCACTCCTTGAACCCCAAAGAGCCACAGGTCCCTCCCTGCAATTGCCTTTGTGGGAAATGTGTTCATAGTTCCAGGCCATTATCTCAGAGCACATTTTTAGAAAATTTCAGAGTAAATTTTTCCATTCAGCAGAGAACGCCGTGTATTGATTTGTGTGCGTCTATTCCTGCTTTACACAGACAGAAGGTTTTCAAAAATCCTGGACAGAGAGGAACAAAATGAAAAGGGAGTGAATTGAGCAGGTTCGGATCGTGCACTTCGCTGATCCGTGTAATCCTCAGAAGTCTCCTTTAAGTAGGTAATGTTACTCTGTAGTACAAATAAGGAAACCGAGGCTCAGAGAGGTAAAGGGACTTGCTGAGGCCACCCCGCAAGTAAGTGGTAGGGCTGCAATCTGACCCCAGCTCTCTCCGAGCCTGTGTTCTTGCTGGCCTGCCTTGCAGTTTACCAAGGCCATTGAACCTGTGTAAGTCGGAAACATCCAGCTGTTTCCTGAGCCCATGTTCTGATGGCTGCACTCAGGGGAACCAGCCTAGCCCACCCAGACAGGCTCCTAGTGACCCTAATGGCACCCCAGGGCTGCCCCTCTCCCTCGTTAAGGAGGGGATGCACTTGGTGGGGGAACGGGGAACGGATCCAACTTAGTGTTGGCAGATTCGTGGAAACTAGGTGCTAGTTTCCAGCTGCGTGTCCTTATAAAAACCCTCTGCCATTGGCGAGAGTAGCAGAGGATGCTTCCTTACCCCTCTCATTGGCATGCATCGGCCTTGTTCATGGATGCATCCCGGGAGCTGGAAGGGCGGGCCTCAGACCTCGGCACCTTCCTTGTGTGCTGTGCACCATGGCCCTCGGTGGCTTGTCTGCTTGCATGGGTTGGAGCTCAAAGCGGGAGCTGTATGAGCAAAACCTGCAGGGTCCATCCAGAAGCCAGAGGACCAGCCTGTGGCACTGCTCCCCTACAACAGAAGCAGGCTCCCCACTGAGCAAGGAGCCTGATGCGGGACTTGATCTCAGGACCCCGGGATCATGACCCAAACCCAAGGCAGATGCTTAACCAACTGAGCCACCCAGGTATCCTTCAGTTTCTTCTTTTTTTAAATAGCAACTTCACTGAGCTATAATTCACCTACCATACAACTCCCCCATTTCAAGTATATAACCCCGTGGTTTTTAGTATATTCACGGAGTTGGGCGGCCATCACCACAGTCCATTTTAGAATCCTGTCATCACCTCCGAGAAGAAACCCTGTACCGTGAGCACTTTCCGTACCCCCACAACAGCCCCCTTTCAAGGCAACCACTAATCTACTTCTGTCTTTGTAGACTTGCCTCTTGTAGGCATTTCATGTAAATGTGTGTGGCCTTTGTGACTGGCTTCTTTCATTTAGCCTAGTGGTTCCAAGACTCAGGGTTCCCTAGCCCCATAGCCGTGCTACCTTCTGTTTGTTGCTGAATGATACTCTGTTGTGTGGCAAGAGTATGTCTGGTTTCTCCGTTCTCCAGTTGGTGGACATTGGGTTGTCTCTACATTTGGGGAAGTATGAATAATGCTACCAGGATCGTTGGTAGCATTATTTTGTGTGGACAGTGTGCTTTCAGTTCTCCTGGGTGTATAACTGGGAATGGGATCACTGTGTCATAGAGAAACCCTCTGTCCCACCTTGTGTCATAGAGAAACCCTCTGTCCTAACTTCCAGACTTTTTCATACTGGGTACGCTTTTTTTTTTTTTAAGATTTTTCTTTATTTATTTGATGGAGGGAAAGAGATCACAAGTAGGCAGAGCAGCAGGCAGAGAGGGGGAAGCAGGCTCCCCACCGAGCAGAGAGCCTGACATGGGGCTCGATCCCAGGACCCTGGGATCATGACCTGGGCGGAAGGCAGAGGCTTAACCCACTGAGCCACCCAGGCGCCCCGTGGGTACATGTTTTATATTGTTGTTATGCCAACATGGGCTGTGGGTTCCGATGTGTCTACATCCTCACTCTGCCTTTGTTGATGAAGCCATCCAAGGGGGTCTGAAGTGGCCTGTCGTGCTTTAATTCGTGTTTCCCTGGGGGCTCATGAGGCTGAGCATCTTCGTGTGTTCCTCATGACGATTTGTGTATGTTCGTGGGAGAAATGTGGATCCAAGTCCTTTGCCCGTGGTCATATAGGTTATTTGTCTTTTAGGTACCAAGTTGTAAGAGTTCTTTATATATTTGGGAGCAAGCCCCGTTATCAGATCAATGATTTGCACTTTTTTTCTCCCATTCTGTGGGCTGTCTTTGTGCTTTCTCAGTGGTGTGTGGCCAGTACTTTTTGTCCACAGCAGGACCTAGGAGGGCTTTAAGAGGCAAGTAGGCAGAGAGAGAGCCGTGATCAATGTCCTAACAACGAGGGAGGATTTAAACCTGTAAACTTATGAAAGGGTTTTACAAAAACGAGGACAAAACCCAAGGACATTCCCTCCTTTCAGTTTGGGGTGATGCCAGGGTGCTCAGTGAGGATCTGACTGCTTCTCTTGAAATATGCACTGCATTTTGGAAGGATTTTGGTCTCCAAGGATAAGCAGAGTAAGTTTTGAAGCTGTGAGATCCAGAATGTTTGCCTTTCTTCAAAAATACACATGAAACCTCTGTGATGCACCCAGCGCAGGGCTGGATTGCAGAGTTAACAACCGTGCAACCGAACGTGGCAGTCTTCACCTTTCCAAAGCTGACAGGAGGGTATAGCAGCGCAGTGAGCCTAGGAACCCCCAGGCGAGGATTCGAAAGGCCCCAGCTGCTGAGCAAGGCCCCAGGTGCATGAGGCCCCCAGCCGTCCCAGGAGGGAACCTGGGCAGTTATTGGTGCCTTTGGGCTCAGGTCTCCAGGATGGGTATGGGCCTCCCAGGGATTGTAAAGGATCATTCCCTGGGGCCAGCAAGAATACTTAGAGTTTCTTTAAAGTTTAGCCTTATCCTTTGACATTTATCTACATTGACATTTATGTTAACATGGGATTTATTCTGTGTATAACATTATACAGCACAAATTATGTTTTCAATATATTTATCTTACAAGTAAACATAGCAGTAATAGGAGGGATCTGTCTTTTCCCCCAACCCTCAAATTTAATTTTACTGACTAGATAAAACCTAAACAAAGTTCGGAGATAACGGTGAGCCTCGTGAGATTAAGAGCTGTACCCTAGTTCTTTCTGGGTCTCCAGGGACTGCTAGGGCCAGAGATGTTAGCTTAAGTCAGCCTCTGCGTGGGAGAGGGTGGAAGGCACCCTAGCCCACCCACAAGCCACCTCTCCTCCTTCCAGCCACAAGGTGCCACAGCCAGCCACCCCACCCCCGCCACCCCCATGTGACCCCTCCCTGACCCCTTCATGGACAGGGACTGCGCTGGCCACGTGAGCCTGAGGGTTGTCCACTGCCCTTGCAGAAGAGGCTGTCAGGCTGTCTGTGGCGTGACTGGCCACCATTAGTGGCCTGCCTGAGAGCAGGCAGGAGTGGGCGGGAGTGGGCAGGAGCAGGCAGGCAGGCCAGTGGACCCCACATGGCTCCCAGCCACAAGCACAGCCCAGGCCATGACCTTGCCGGGAAGTGGGAGGGACCAGGCAAGCCTGGGCAAGCACCCGGAGGGGATGAGGACCTGTGGTCTGAGCCAGCTTCTGCACAATGGAGCCTGCTTGGTGGGAGGCGGCGGGGGTGGGGCAGGCAGGCAGGTGGACAGGCCTGTGCACACAGCCGCAGGCCCCAGTCTGCCATCCCCACTCCCGCTGTAATTTGGTTCCCTCCCCCTCCCTCCGCCAGTTCCATAAATAGAACCACCAGGAAGGCAGGGCCCAGCCAGGATCAGTCACTCACCTTAGGGCCCCGAGGACAGGACAGGCAACAGGGTTCCACTGGCCCCACGCCACCCCCCGTCCTGGGCCTCTGGGACCTGTACCACCTGCTCTCCCTTCTCTGGCCTTCATGCCGGCAGCAGACCCTGTGCTGGGCACCGGGAAGGCAGAACTCTGGGAGGCGGCCTGTGAAGCCCCTCAGAGCACAGTATATGCACACACACACATACACGCACGTCATACACGCACACATACACGCGAGCACACGCGTCAGAAAACCCGGCTCTGACCTCTTGCCCATTAACTCAGTTCGTCCTCAGAACAACCTTGGAGGAAGTACAAGTAGCGCCCCATTTAAAGGAGGGGACTGAG
The DNA here is from genome assembly GCA_004024625.1 of Mellivora capensis. Lineage (NCBI taxonomy): Eukaryota > Metazoa > Chordata > Mammalia > Carnivora > Mustelidae > Mellivora > Mellivora capensis. The sequence goes on along the minus strand of PISX010002573.1, from coordinate 37,765 downwards.
GCACAAACGGCTGTCCCCAGTAAGTGACCCCAGCGCCCGACCGGGGTGGCTCTGTCCCTGCATCAGAACTTGTAGTGGCCGGAACTGCCCCTGGGGTGGGAGGCCTCCCAAGACAGCATTACAGCTGGGCACTTTCCAGTGCCAAGGACCCAGTCTTGGTGGCAAGAAGCACTTAGGGATGCTTTGTGTTTGGTTTCCATGCAGTCTATGACTGAAGTCAGGCCCCTAAGTGTGGGACCATTAATACCCTGGGAGGGAACTGCAGGTGGTTTGGTGCAGCCGCTCAGCTAGAGAAGCTGCCCAGAGAGGCTCAGCAACACTCCGCTATTCCACCACCAGGTCCAGGCACAGCCAGGACCAGCCCCAGATCCGCCCCCCAACCCCAGCCCCTGCCCACGGCTTCCCTATGCTGCAGCTGCCTTCACCCCGGCCCCCGGAAGGGAAGCAATACCAAGTCAGGTTCTGAGCACAGAGCCTCAGGAACCAGCCCCACATAAGTCCTCCCCATCTCCATCTTGGGGTGCTCAGTCTGGGGTTCAGCGTGGACGAGATTCAAAGTCTGGCTGTATCGACTTCCTCCATTCCGTCTAGTTTGCCATGAGGCTGTAAACCATGAGGGTTTCTCCCCTAGCCCGCCAGGAAGCTCTCCCTGGTTTCGCCTTGGGATGCGGTGTCTACTCCTGGGCTCCATCCTCTGGCACTTTGTGTCCAGTCGTGGGTGGATGCGTCTTACGGAAGGTGTCCTGCACCACACACGTGTGTGCACAGTTGTAAACCATCCAAGAGTGGGGGCCATGTCTTTCTCATCTTTTTTTTTTTTAAGTTTTATTTATTTATTTGTCAGAGAGAGAGAGAGTGAGAGTGAGAGAGCGAGCACAGGCAGACAGAGGCAGAGGGAGAAGCAGGCTCCCTGCTGAGCAAGGAGCCCGATGTGGGACTTGATCCCAGGACTCTGGGATCATGACCTGAGCCAAAGGCAGCTGCCCAACCAACTGAGCCACCCAGGCGTCCCGTCTTTCTCATCTTTATTCTCTCTCTTTTTTTTCTGGATTATTTATTTATTTGACAGAGATCACAAGTAGGCAGAGAGGTAAACAGAGAGAGAGAGGAGGAAGCAGGCTCCCTGCGGAGCAGAGAGCCTGATGCAGGGCTCTATCCCAGGACCCTGGGATCATGACCTAAGCCAAAGGCAGAGGCTTTAACCCACTGAGCCACCCAGGCACCCCTCTCATCTTTATTCTCTTAAGACTGTTCAGCACATGTGTTGGGAGGAGAGAGCAAAGGAGACACTTCTGGCCCAGAGGGACCTCCATGGGACCCTCCGAATTGCTAGCAGACATGGAGAAGGTAGTCTGGGGGCTTCAGGGTGGTTATGCACCCCCCACCCATAAAGGCAAGCCTCATGCCAGGGCAGGTGTCTTCAGGTGGCCGATGCAGGGACAGGGGAAGGCTCTGTGGATCTGTCCAAGCCCTGACTGACCGCGGGAAATGCTGGGGTCCCCATGAGGGGTTTACATTCAGCTTAGCCAAATCCCCCATGCAGGACCGGCAGAGCCCCTGTCATGTCATGACATTCCCCACTTTCCCAGGGCTGAAGAGGGGCTGGCAGAGGCTTTCTGCATCTTTCCTTTGCCTTGTCCCTGCTACGGGTACAGTGCTGGCACCAGCACCTGCTTACTATTACTGAGCCACACCTGCTGAGTGCCACGCTGTTTTAAGTGCTTTACATATATTGACTTATTTATTCCCACAACCTCCCCTTAGGGAAGGTGCTGTGATTGTCTCCCTTCGATTGCTGGGGAGCTGGAGGAGGCACTGGCAGGCCCACAGCCATAGCTAGCGGTGGGCAGAGTCAGAAGTAGAACCCAGGCAGAGTTGGGTGCCGAGGGTGGCCTTCCACGGACACGCGACTCCAGGTCTGCACTCGAGGGATTGTCGGGGCATCTGTGAAGGCTAGCTCATCACCATTTGGAAAAATATCCTTGTCCCCAGAACCAGGCGGAAAATGCTCCCCCATGTTGCAGGGAGGTACTGTGCCCATGAGGGCGTAGAGTTGAGTCCCACGTGAGCAGGTTGGGGGTCCTGGCTGCAAAGCATGTCCTCTTGCTTTGGACATGGACAGTCTTGGAATGGACAGTCAGTGCATCCCCTTCTACTGTGATCCCCTCTTCTCAGCCATAGGATCCCAGCTCTACCACCCACGAGGGATCTCTGGACAGCTCCTCTGTCTGGACAATAAGACTCTTGGTGAAGCTCACTGCAGAGGCTGGCAGACGTGTGTCCCATTCTCCTTTCCCCATTATCCTCTGTGCTCCCTGGAGCAAGTTCTTCAACTTCTCTGAGCTCAGCTTCCTCCCCCTTTAAGCTGGGGAGAATCATAGCACCTGCTTCATGGGGTCCTTTGAGGCCTAGACAGCCATCACTCGTGGAAAGGTCTTAGAGAAATGTCCAGCATGTGATAGGCATGCGTGGTGTCGCCTTGTCAGATGTCCAGGTCACAGTTTTCCACAACCTTTCAAGATTGCATTTCCTGTCGTCTTGGAGCTGAGATCACGATCTGCATTTGTAGGGGTGGAAGCTGGGGCCCAGAGAGGCCCAGGGGCTTGTCTAAGGACACACAGCTGGTCCATGACAGAGCCGGAGAACAGCCTCCTGGTCCTCCTGCTCCCCCTTGCATTAGACCCTAAACCCACTACACACATATACAGCCCTCACCCAAGAGACTGCTGTGGAAAGTGGGAAGAGGGGGTTAAGCCATCCCTGCTGCCCCATTGGTGGCAGTGGTCTTACCCCTTCTTTGCCGAGGGTTCCCATGGACCCATAGGCTAGTGAGACCCCTGGACTTCTACTCAGAATAATGTTCTTACAGAAAGGGGGAACCCTCTTACCCTCTTGGTGGGAATGCAGACTGGTACAGCCACTCTGGAAAACAAAAGTTGAAAATAGAACTACCCTAGGACCCAGCAATTGCCCTACTAGGTATTTACCAAAAGGATATAAACATAGTGATTCAAAGGGGCACATGCACCCCAATGTTTATAGCAGCAATGTCCACAACAGCCAAAATATGGAATGAGCCCAGATGTCCATCGGCAGATGAATGGGTAAAGATGTGGCGTGCGTGTGCATAATGGAATACTATGCAGCCGTCAAAAGGAATGTCATCTTGCCATTTGCAATGATGTGGGTGCAACTAGGGGGTGTTATGTTAAGTTAAATTAGAGAAAGAAAAATACCATATAATTTTACTCATATGTAGAATTGAAGAAACAATAGATGAACATAGGAGAAGGGAAGGACAAATAAGATGAAAACAGGCAAAGCATAAGAGACTCAACACTAGGAAACAAGCTAAGGGTTGCTGGGAGGATGGGGTGACTGGGTGACAGGCATTAAGGAGGGCATGTGATGTAATGAGTTCTGGCTGTTGTATGCAACTGATGAATCACTAAATTCTACCTCTGAAACTAATAATGATAATGATAATAATAATAAACACTTCCAGTGTCAAGCAAGAAGATGTTAGTTGAAAAAAAAATAATGCTCCTACATGCACAGAATAACATAGGGTTACAAAGGAGACCAGTTACAGTGAAACGTAGTTTCCAAATGTTTTTAAATGTGTCACAATAATAGACATGCTTCTTTATGAATACATTAAATAACAACATCTAACAGCTGGTGTGATATTTACTGTCATTTTATTTTTTTTATTTTCCCCCACCCTTACTGAAGTTTGATTGACAAAACTATATATTTAAGGTGTACAGTGTGACATACACAAGTGAGATCATGTAGTATTTGTTGTTCTGTGTTGGCTTATTTCATATTATTTCACATAACATAATGTCCTCCAGGTTCATCCATGTTGACACAAATGTCAGGATTTCCTTCTTTTTTGAGGTTGAATAATAATCCTTTGTGTATATATACCACATTTCCTTTGTCCATTCATCACCAGTGGATACTTCCCATTGTTTCCATATCTTGTCGCTGTGACTGATAACGCCATGGGGTACAGATACATCTCTTTGAGAAAGTGATTCTTTTTTTAAAAAAGATTTTGTTTATTTGTCAGAGAAAGAAAGAGAGAGAGCCCAAGCAGGGAGAGCAGCAGGCAGAGGGAGAAGCAGGCTCCCCATAGAGCAAGGAGCCCATTGTGGGACTCCATCCCAGGACCCTAGGATCTTAACCTGAGCCAAAGGCAGACGCCTGACCAACTGAGCCACCCAGGCATCCCTGAGATAGTGATTCTATTTCCTTTGAATATGCACTTAGAGGATGGATTGCTGGATCCTATGGTATTTCCATTTCTGATATTTTGAGGAACCTTCATGCTGTTTTCTGTAATAGCTGCACCAATTTATATTCCCACCAACAGTGCACAATGGTTCTCTTGTCTCCACATTCTCTCCAGCACGTACTATCTTTTGACTTTTTGATCTTTCTGATAATAGTCATCTTAACAGGTTTGAGGAGAGACATCAGTGTGGCTTAGATTTGCATGACTAGTGATGTTTAGTTTTGCATGACTAGATGACTAGTGATGTTGAGCATCTTTTCGTATACTTGTTGGCCATTTGTATGTTGTCTTTGGAAAAAATGTCTATTCGGGTCCTTTGCCCCTTTTTCAATGGAATTATTTGTTTGGGGAGGGGTTGTCTTGTTTTCTTTCATTTACTTTTTTTTTTTTTTTGGTGGGATCTTTAGGGTTTTCTATATGTAAGATCACGTCAGTTGCAAACAGAAACAAATTTTACTTCTTCCTTTCCAATGTGGATGCCTTTTCCTTCTTTTTTCTTGGCTAAGAACTGTGGCTAAGACTTCTTATGCTCTATTGAATAGAGGTGGCAAGAGGGGCATCCTTGTCTTTTTCATGATCTTAGAGGTAAAGCTTTCAGCTTCTTACCAATAGGTGTGATGTTAGGTGTGGGCTTGTCATATATGACCTTTATTATGTGGAGGTGTACTCCTTCACTATGAGTGGAGTTTTCATCATGAAAGAATGTTAATTTTGCCAAATGATTTTTGTTCATGTGTTGGTAGGTTCACATGATTTTTATCCCTCATTCTGTGGATATGTGTCACATTCATTTACTGGTTTATATATGTTGAACCATCTTTGCATCCCAGGGATGAATCCCACTTGATAGTAGTATAGGGTCCTTTTAATGTGCTGTTGAATTTAGTTTGCCAGTAATTTTTCAAAGATTTTTTTTCATCTGTGCTCATCAGGGATATTGGCCTATAATTTTCTTCTGTCGTAGTGTCCTTATCTGGCTTTGGTATCAGGGTGACTCTAATTTCATAAAATGAGCCTGAAAGTGATCCCTCCTCTTTGATTTTTTTGGAACAGTTGGAGAAGGGCTAGCATTAAAAATCTTGAAATACTTGGTGGAAGATTTCTTATTACTGATTCAGTCACCTTACTCATTATTGGCCTGTTCAGCTTTTCTATTTCTTCATGATTCTGTCTTGGAAAATGTAGGTTTTTAGGAATTTATCCATATCCTCTGGGTTGTCCAATTTTTTGCCATATAATTGTTTGATAATTGTAGTGGTCTCTTATGATCTTTGGCATTTCTGTGGTATCAGTTATAATATACCTTTCATTTTTTATTTGGAGTCTATTTTTTCTTAGTCTAGCTAAAGTTTTATCAATTTGGTTTATCTTTAAAAAAAACCAGATCTTAGTTTCATTGATCTTTTCTATTGTTTTTCTAGCCTCTATTTCATTTATTTCCACTCTGATCTTTGTTATTTGCTTCCTTCTGCTAGAACTTTGGAATTGTTCTCTTTCTAGCTCCTTAAAGCACAAAGGTAGGTTGTTTGAGATCTTTCCCCTTTTGTAATATACACATTAAGCTACAAACATCCCTCTTAGAGCAGCTTTTGCTCCATCCCGTAAGTTTTGGTATGCTGAGTTTCCATTTTCATTTGTTTCAAGATTTTTGAACTTCCCTTTTGATTTCTTCTTTGGATCATTGGTTGTCCAAGAGTTTATTAGGGGTTTTGGGGGTATTGAGTTAGATACATTTTTTTATAGATTTTGGATACTACCAACCTTTATCAGATACATCATTTGCAAATACCTTCTCCCATTCTTCAGGTTGCCTGTTTTCTAGTTGTTTCCTTTGCTGTACAGAAGCTTTTTTCTTGATGAAGTCCCAATAGTTCATTTTTGCCTTTATTTCCCTTTGGCTCTGGTGACGTTTCTAATAAGTTGCTCTAGCTGAGATCAGGGAGGTTGCTAGGATTCTCTAGGATTTTTTTAAAGAGTTTATTTATTTGTTTGACAGAGAGAGACACAGAGAGAGGGAACAGAAGCTGGGGGAGTGAGAGAGGGAGAAGCAGGCTTCCCACCGAGCAGGGAGCCTGATGTCGGGCTCGATTCCGGGACCCTAGGATCATGACCTGAGCTGAAGGCAGATGCTTAATGACTGAGCTACCCAGGCCCCCCATCCTCTAGGATTTTTGATGGATTCCTGTCTCACATTTAGGTCCTTCATCCATGTTGAACTCATTTTTGTGTGTGGTGTAAGAAAGTGGTCCACTTTCTTTCTTCTGCATGTTGTTGGCCAGTTATCCCAGTGCCATTTGTTGAAGACACGATCTTTTTTTCACTGGATATTCTTTCTGGCTTTGTCGAAGATTAGTTGACCATATAGTTGTAGGTCCATTTCTGGACTTTCTATTCTTTTTTTTTTTAAGATTTTATTTATTATTTGAGAGAACATGAGATGGGGGAAGGTCAGAGGGAGAAGCAGACTCCCCATGGAGCTGAGAGCCCAGTATGTGACTCGAACCTGGGATTCCGGAATCATGACCTGAGCCAGAGTCAGTCGCTTAACCAGTTGAGCCACCCAGGTGCTCTGGACTTTCTGTTCTGTTCCATTGATCTAGGTGTCTGTTTTAGGAGCCAGAGTGTAGTATGTCAGGCAAAATTAAGTCAATCAGAGAAAGACAAATACCGCATGATTTGACTCATATGTGGAATTTAAGAAATAAAACAGATGCACACAAGGAGAGGGGCAGAAATGGAGAGAGGGAAACAAACGATAGGAGACAAAGATGGAAAACAAACTGAGAGGTGGTGGAGGGAGGTGGTTGGGGGATGGGGTAGATGGGTGCTGGGCATTAAGGAAGTGACTTGTTATGTTGAGCACAGGGTGTTGTATGTAAGTGATGAATCACTGAATTCTACTCCTGACACCAGTATTACACTGTATGATGACTCATTGGAATTTAAATAAAAAATTGAGAAGAAAAAGAGTGTATGCCTTAATTTCCACATATTTGTGAATTTGCCCTTTTTCTAGTTATAGACCATTGTGATCAGAAAAGATTCTTCCTATGATTTCAATCCTTGTAAATTTGTAGGACTCATTTTATGACTTAATGGGTGATGTGTCCTGGACAGTGTTCTGTGGATGGATGAGAATGTGCATTCTGCTGCTGTTGGATGGGATGTTCTGTATATGTGTTAGGTTCGTTTGGTCTCAACAGTAGTTCGAGTCCAACGTTTCTGTGCTGATTTTCTGGATGATCTATCCATTGTTGAGGGGGGGTAGTGAAGTCCCCTATCATTATTGTGCTGCCATCTATTTCTTCACATCTGTTAATATTTGCTTTATAAATGTATTGTATGTCTACCATAATTTTAAGTGAGTGACAAGTTTAAATAGTATTTGAAGAACTCTTTCACAATTAAACTTGGGATATGGTCAGCACTGACTACCAGTACTGTTGGGGTCTGCTGCTTACGTTCATGCTCGAAGGAAATGGCAAATTTCAGTTTGAAGCTAGTGGCAAGGCCAGCAGAATTTTTCCTGCCCCAGTTCACTGTGAGCTCCTGGCTCAAGCCCGGGTTTTCCACCATGGCCACTCATGTGTCTGGCTCAGTAAAGGAGATCCCAGGGCACCCACTCAATCTCAGGGTCCCTCTCACTGTCACATCCCACTCCAGCCCTCCTCTGAGAGAGCAGAGGTCAGTGTTCATTCATTCACTCAGCTGACATTGAACTCCAGCTCTGTACCAGGCCCTGGGACAAAAATGGTGAGACCCAAAGTCAAAAAGATGAGGTTCCTGCCTTCAAGCTGCTTGTCATCTACTCAAGGAAGAGCACAGAGGTACCTTCCCAAAATGCAAAATGTGAACAAGCTCAGGGACATGTCACCCTTCCTAGTAATCAGAAAGTACCCAGCGGCGGTGAGGTAACACTGTCCATCCATCTCTCACATACTCCTCTGAAAAGAAGTATGGCACCGCATAGCATTCATCATGGAAGTTGGTGGGGTTTTTTTTAAGCATTCCTTTTTTAAATTTTTTATCTTTTTAAGGATTTTTTTTTCTTTATTTGACAGAGAGAGACACAGCAAGAGAGGGAACTCGAGCAGGGGATGTGGGAGAGGGAGAAGCAGGCTTCCCGCTGAGCAGGGAGCCTGATCAGGGCTGGATCCCAGGTCCCCAGGATCACGACCTGAGCCAAAGGCAGACACTTAACTGACTGAGCCACCCAGGTGCCCCAAGCATTACTTTAAAAAAAAAAAAGATTTTATTTATTTAAAGAGAGAGAGAGAGATCATGAGCAGGGGCGGGGGGATAGAGGGAGAAGCAGACTCCCGCTGAGCTGGGAGGCCGCCGCAGGCGCGATCCCAGAACCTTGGGATCATGACCCAAAGCAAAGGCAGATGCTTTACCGACTGAGCCCCCCAGGCACCCTCATCATGGAAGTTCTATATACTTCTTTCTCAGCACTACGCAAATTTGCGTGTTTGTCCCAAGGAAATAATTCAGGACAGTGGGAAGAGGGTGGAAGGCAGAGGTCCTTCCCACTCTTCCTGAGTTTGTGCCCTCTTGGGGAAGGCCTCGCTGAGTTGGTACCGGCACCTGTTCACACCCATGGAGGTCTGTTGGGTGAATGTTTGACCACTGTGTGGTTACAGTGGACAAGTAAAAGGAAGGTGGTATGAAGGACAGTCTGGGAGCTCTCCGCTGATCAAGTCCTGGTTTCTTTCCAGCCACCCAAGTGTCAGGAGAGATGGATAAGCCGCTGATCAGCCGCCGCCTGGTGGACAGCGATGGGAGCCTTGCTGAGACCCCCAGTGAGGCCCCCAAAGTGGGCATCCTGGGCAGCGGGGACTTTGCCCGCTCTCTGGTCACACGCCTGGTGGGCTCCGGCTTTAGCGTGGTGGTGGGGAGCCGCAGCCCCAAACGCACAGCCGGGCTATTCCCCTCAGCGGTACGAGTGACTTTCCAGGCAGAGGCAGTGGACTCCCCTGACGTCATCTTCGTGGCCATGTTCCGGGAGCACTACTCCTCGCTGTGTGGCCTCAGTGAGCAGCTGGCTGGCAAGATCCTCGTGGATGTGAGCAACCCCACGGAGCAGGAGCACCTCCGGCACCACGAATCCAATGCTGAGTACCTGGCCTCCCTCTTCCCCACATGCACAGTGGTCAAGGCCTTCAATGTCATCTCTGCCTGGACCCTGCAGTCTGGCCCAAGGGATGGGAACCGACAGGTAGGTGCCGGCAGGGGGAATACCAGCCATCAAAACAATAAATATAAATGGCTAATTTTTGTTGAGGTCCCTTAGTACGCCAGGCTTATCTCACATCACTGTAGAGTTCCATTTTACAGAGTGGGAAACTGTGGCTCAGGAAATGTTAATGAACTTATGCACACCATGTCCCATGGCTGGAGATCTGGGATGTGAACCCAGTTCATACGAATCTGAAACCCATGTCCTTTCTTCCATGGTAACTTGATTTCCAGGGGGGGCAAGGCAGAAGACGCTTTCTTTTTACTGTCTTGAGTCAAGAAGAGAGACTCTGCTATGAGAATGGACTTAGAGGAAAGTAACACACTTATGTGCCAGGTCCTGAGGAAGCAGGCAGGTCCCAACCTTGAGCACTCAAATTCCAAGAGCTTCCAAGAACTGAGTCAGTTTTCTAGAATAGTCAATAGTGGATTTTTTCCCCTGGGGGGTGGAAAATGGCTCCAGGAAATGACCAGAGCTGAATACAGTTCTTGGCAGGAGGGTTCCTATGAAGACAGGGTGGTTTTTATTTATTTATTTTTAAAGATTTTATTTATTTATTTGACACAGAGAGAGACAGCGAGAGAGGGAACACAGGCAGGGGGAGTGGGAGAGGGAGAAGCAGGCTTTCCACTGAGCAGGGAACCCAATGTAGGGTTCAGTCCCAGGACCCTGGGATCACAACCTGAGCCAAAGGCAGATGCTTAATAACTAAGCCACTCAGACGCCCCGACAAGGTAGTTTTTAATGCCAAAAGGATGTCAGGCTCTACATGCGTGAGAACTTCCACCAATTCGTCCAGCCCAGATGCCTCCTGTGCCCAGCTCTGTGCCACTCTGTGGGAGAGCACTCAGGGATCTCACTGCCCCTGACTGGAGGGCCTTGTGTGTAGCCTGCACCGTAGGACTTCCGTGTGTGGACAGGTAAGGAACAGTGTGTGAGGACTGAGTGGCAGGGCCTAGAAGGAAACAGAGATAGCAGCTGGCTAGGGAAGACTTTGAGGTCAGCTTTGGCCTGGTCCTACTTCCTGGTGTCAGGTACAGGGAGCGGGAGGATATCCCTGGCTGTGGGGACCACCTGCAAAGGTACAGAGGTGAGTAATGAAGCTTCTGGACCTCAGTTTCCTCACCTGCAAAATGTACCGACCTGTAGGCTTTTGGTAAGGCGGCAGGACTACATGTGTAAAGCCTAGTGCATAGAAGGTGCTGAGTCAGTATCTGTGGACCAGACGGACCATAGCCGTGTGAGCATGGCCACAGTGTTCAGAGATCCAAGGACACTACCCAGAGCTCACAGTGGGAAGCCATGGGCTATGAGTCTGGGACTGGCTTGTGTGTTGGCTCAGGGCCATGGGGGCTGAGGTACACCATCAAAGGGGACACTCATGGATTGAGGGACAGAGCTACATCCATGGCTGCATTCTGGGCCATATTCAAAGCCCATTTACTGAGCGAGCCCCAGAGCAGGCCACCGTTCTCCAAGTACCTACTCCAGGTGCCATGTTGCTCGTGGTTGCAGATAGCCATGAACCGGACAAAAACGCTCATTGTTGGGTGAGCCCTGGGTCCTCTCTTTGTATCGTGGTCATGCTGGACCAGGGGCCAGGAGGCTACAGGGGGCAGGGGGAAGAGCCTGGGCTGGGAGTCAGAGCCACCTTCTGTGCTGTGGCTCCGTGGCCTCAGCTTCCTCTGCTGCTCAGTGAGGAGTTGGGTAGAGACACTGCCCCCCAGTCTCTGCTCACCCCTGTGGCCTGTGACTCCCTCTGATTCTCCCCTCACCTCCTCCCCACAGGTACCCATCTGCAGTGACCACCCGGAAGCCAAGCGGGTGGTCTCGGAGATGGTGCAGGCCATGGGCTTCATGCCCATGGACATGGGGTCCCTGGTCTCTGCCCGGGAGGTGGAAGCCATGCCCCTGCGCCTTCTCCCAGGCTGGAAGGTGCCCGCCCTCCTGGCCCTGGGGCTCTTCTTCTTCTTCTACGTCTACAACTTTGTCCGGGACGTCCTGCAGCCCTACGTGCGGGATGGCAAGAGCAAGTTCTACAAGCTGCCTGTGTCCGTGGTCAACACGACGCTGCCGTGCGTGGCCTATGTGCTGCTGTCCCTGGTGTACCTGCCCGGCGTGCTGGCGGCCGCCCTGCAGCTGCGCCGTGGCACCAAGTACCGCCGCTTCCCGGACTGGCTGGACCACTGGCTGCAGCACCGCAAGCAGATAGGCCTGCTGAGTTTCTTCTGCGCCACGCTGCACGCGCTGTACAGCTTCTGCCTGCCCCTGGGCCGCGCCAACCGCTACGAGGTGGTCAACCTCGCCATCAAACAGGTACGGTCTGCGTGTGCAGCCACCACCCCACTCCCAGCCTGCGGGGTCCTGCCGTGGCGGCTGCACGAGATGCCGAGGACAGGTGAGCCAGGCGGGGTGGTGTCGATGCTGGGGGACGCAGCCCACGGCTGGGAGCAGCGGGAGGGATGGGCACAGGACAGTTTTAGAGGCTCCGCAGAAGGACCTGGGTGCTAAGGAGAAAAGCCAAGCAGGGGAGAGTGGTGGAACTGTCTTAAAGCAGGTTAGAGGGGCCTTGCTGAAGTGGTGACAAGTGAGCAGAGGTGGAAGGAGGTTGAGAGCAGTCAGCTGGCCCAGGGAGCAACCAGAGGAGAGGCTCTCTGGCGGGAGCATCCAAGAGACCAGCGAGGGGTGGTGGGCCAGGCCTGAGTAGTTGAAACCAGACGGGGGGAAGCCCTGAAGGCAGAGGAAGGGCTTTGGTCTTGGGCTCTGAGTGAAACAGGTAGCCAGGGAAGGGTTTTGAGGAGGGGAGATTCTCTGCCTAATGTTTTAGCTGGCTTATTCTGGCTGCTATGGGGAGAACAGGCAGCAGAGGGCAAAGGCACATACCAAGAGACCCATTGGGGGCCTGCACAGGAGCCCAGATGAGAAGTCACAGGGGCCTGGAGTGAGGTGGGAGCAGCAGAGGGCAAGAAAGTGTTGAAGGCAAATTTTGAAGCCAGAGTGCACAGCATTTTGAAATAGAAGGTATGGAGGGTGGTCAAGGATGACTCCAGGTTTTTGGCCTGAGCACGTGGATGGAGGCAGTTGCCATCAGGTGAGGTGGGGAAGGCCACAGAAGCAAGCTGGGGAGTTGAGGGACTGGGAGAGGTGTTAATGATTCATTCATTTAGGAAACCCTAATGGTGCTCTTTTGCCAGTAGGATTTCTGGGGAATGGAGGGCCTTCAGGCTAAGCCAGGTAGCAACACAGGCAGCGCCAGTGGGCACCTGTACCTACAGAAAAGGGCTCCCTGATGATCCCCCCTGGTTTACAAAGCTCACAGGGCCTGATTCTGAGTCCCAGGCTCCAGTCTATAAGTGACACTGCCTTTCTTTGCCCCACCACGTGCTAATCCTTCCTCCAGTCCCTGGCCGGGCACATGGGTCCTTCCCCCTGCAGGACACTAGTGACCCACTAGAGTTTGGCCCAGTTGCCAGTGAGACCCTCATTCCAGCCCAGGCGGCCCCTACAGTTCCTATTCTCATGTGGGAGACAGGGATCTTCTCAGGTAGACCCACCATGCAGCCATCCCCTCAGAAGCCCAGCAACCTCCCAGAACAGGACCTGGAGGCAAGTCTGGGCCGCTTCCAGAGGACCATGGACCTCAGCCCCCATTCACTCTTGAGGCTCCCCTGCTGGTAGTTTCTCAAGTGCCCCCGTCCTTCCCTACCCACGGACACCTGGCATCATTGCGGCTGTGGGCTGAGGCTTTCCCAAGAGAAAGGAAGAACCCCAGACTTCAGGTGGAGAATAAAGACGCACACTGGGAATGAGAAGAAGGGAAAAATAATAGGGCACAAACCTTGAAAAAGAACATGTTGCACTCCAGGCACCATCCTAAGTGCTTCACGGACTCCCCAGGAATTCATTTAACTCTCACTCCTCTAATGCACATGCTAGGCTATCCTTATTTTACAGGTGAGCAAATGGAGGCACAGAGAGGTTAAGTCACTTGACCAAAGTCACACAGCCTGTAAGTGGCTGAGCTGGGACTCAGATCCAGCTGTTCGACTTCAGATCCATGCTTAGATCCTTACTGCTTTATTTGGGGAAACTAAGTCCAAATGAACAGTTGAGTAAATGATCCCAGAACTCGGGTCATTCGTGCATTCATTCCCTGAGAACCAACTGCCAGGCCCTGGGACCGCAGAATGGCATAAGACCTGGCTTATCTCTTGCTGTCCTGATTCTGCGGTGGGAGTGGGGGTGGTGCATACGCCTGAAGGCCAGAGCCCTAAACTCTTGTTCTCCAGCATCACTAATTAGAACAGAGACCTTGACGTTCAGCAGGTCACAGCCCCCATTTTATCCTGAAGGCCCTAATGCAGAGTGAGGCCTCTCCCACTGCTTCTGTTTGTAATGCTCTTTGATGATATTTTCTTCTAAAATGAGCCAGCCTGCTCAGCAGGAGGCTCTCCGTGGCTTCTCAGGGATTGGCACAATGTCTGCCGCCCAGGAGGTGGCAGATCTGGGTGGCACGTGTTTCAGGCAGTGGGTGGAGAAGAAGGTTATTCCCCCTTCCCCCCAGATCACAAGGCAGACCCTTGCGCCCCCATTCCCCCATCCACCCTCTGACTGCCATTCCCTAAATTCTCTCCCCTGCCAAGGCTCTGCTTGATGTATTAACTCCATTTGTAAGTAACCAGAGCGCAGAGGGGCAAGCCCTGTAGGGCTGCGGTCGCCCCCCCCACCACCACCATGGAGGTTGCCAGGCAACCGTCACTCCCACAGGACAGCATCACTTGGAGACTGTGAAGCCCTGTCATGCACTGGGCTTTCACTTGTCCTGCAGAGTTCTGGAAGGTAGAACTGGGGCTGAACCCAGGGCAGACGTGAGAGTGTCGGGGGAGGAGGAGGGGTTAGAGGGAAGGAACGAGGAGGAGGCCAACACTGGGCAGGGCAGCCCAGCAGCTGGAACCTGGAGGTGTTGGGGGAGAGGCTGGGTAGTCTGTGGCCTCAGGCCCTGAGACTGGGCTGCTGAAGCTGCTCTGTATTCAGCCCCTGACTTCAGGCTCCTGCCTGCCCTCACGCCATCCTCAACGGGGCCTCCAGGCAAGCCAACACTCACCACCCTGGCAGGGAAAGGGACCACCATTAGCCTGGGCACAGGAAACTCTCCACGGTTCCCTTCAATCCCCTGAGTCTGCAGATTTGAAAACAGAGTGGTATCCTAGCCAGAGTCCCTGAGACCGTGTTCATCGACAGTAGATCACCTTACAATACCTAATATTTGTACAGGGCTTTCTGATTTGCTTGTGTGGCTCCCTAGAAATGCTTTTCAAGATCAAAATCAAAGATCAAAAACAAAAATCAAAGAAAACGATTAACCCACACACTGTTTTCTCCGAATGCTTACCACCACCCTCCTCTAGGTGGTTGGAGAATCTAAAATATGCATCTTACCTTGTCCCTGATGAGAAGCAGCTCAGTGATCCCCCACCATCCTCAGGGTAGTGAGAAAACCTTCACAGTGCAGCAGCGTTCTCCCCCTGCCCCCACCGCTGGTCCTGTGACACTTAGGTCCCATGTTGCCCCACAGAGTGGCCACAGCTCATTCTTCCTGGCCTGGACCCCCCACCCTGGGACACCCTGTTTGACAAACTTGTATTTCTCTTTATTAAAGATTTTTTTTTTATTGATTTGAGAGAGACAGCACAAGTTGGGGAGAGAAAGAAGCTGTCTCCCTGCTGAGCAGGGAGCCCGATGTGGGGCTGATCCCAGGACCCCGGGATCCCGGGATCATGAGCTGAGCCGAAGGCAGAGGCTTCACGACTGAGCCACCCAGGGGGCCCCTGTATTTCCCTTGTCAACCCTGCCTCTGTCAAGCTCCTCCTGCCTGTCTCGCCCATTCCTCATACCCACCTCTGTAATCTGCTGTATTTTGTCCACGCTTCCATGATGTTTATTACACACCTCTTCGTAATCCCTCATTGATAGGTCTATCTTCTGCCCCCATTCCGTTCCGTGACTGTGCCTTCCACCCCTGAAGTCCATGGCTCCTGAGAGATTCCCAGTGGACGTTCATGGAGCGGCTGTTAAATTAGCCACCGTGAACCCAATACCCGGTATCTCTCAGGAGGAGGACATGTAGAGCTTAGGGCAAGAACTAGTCTAACTTCCTAGCTGCTGTTAAAAACAATGGCACTGGGCGCCTGGGTGGCTCAGCCAGTTAAGCATCTGCCTTCGGCTCAGATTATGATCCCAGGGTCCTGGGATCGAGCCCCACATGGAGTTCGCTGCTCGGTGGGAAGCCTGCTTTCCCTTTCCCACTTCCCCTGCTTATGTTCCTGCCGTCTCTCTCTCTCTCTCTCTCTCTCTCTCTCTGTCAAACAAATAAAATCTTTAAAAAAAAAAAAGCACCAGCCATTTATTGTGCTAATCACCTACTGTGTGCCAGTCATATGGGACTCGCTGCACGAACATCGTCCTTTCTTCCTCTGTGATAACACAGCCAGAAAGAGGCCGTGGTGCAATTAGCCAGGGAAGGGACTGCCCAGGGTCTTGTGACTGTCCCCTCGTGGCAGTGTTGGCATGGCACCCAGTCTCGGGACTGAAGCCATTCATTGTTCATTACCAAAGGCCACCTTTTCCACATCCTGTGTCCACTTTCTCTGGGCTAGCCTTGGGGTCAGCACCACCCTCTCACCACCTTTGGGACAAGGAGAGGGGCTCATGCCACAGGCTCGCTGGTCCTCCTGCTCCTGGGTTCTTCAGGCCGGAGCCCACAACCCACAGGAAAAGGAAATCCTACATGTGAACGGAGCTATTCCGTCTCCTATTGGCAACCACTAACCTTGTCATTCTCAAGTTGGCCAGCTGGACTAGTTGTGAACACGGGAGAATTACCAGGGGAATGTAGAGCTGCTGAATAGACATTCCAGGTAGCCGTGGGTGACCCTGGGCACCAGAGAGCCCTGAGCCCAGCACAGTGGTCCGGCCAGGTGGCAAGAACCCCACAGCCTGTTGAAGGCGGCCAGGGAGCAGATCCTCACACAGGTCCCTTGCCACCCATTGCTCCCTGCCCACCTCACCCCACTGCTTCCCGAAAGCATTGCAGAGTGGAAATTATTAGAGGGGAAAAAAAAAAAAGACATTTTGCAAGCGAGTGTGGTATGTGAGTGTAATCATCCAGACTCTAACTTGTGACATTAACTGCCTGATCTTACCGAAACGCAGAGAGGAATGACTAATGAAGTCTATCGGAAGAACAAACAATTTGCAATGAGATGACTGACTTAGTGGCAGTTGTCAACACCATGAAGGGGTGAGTAAGACTTGGGGGCGCGTTACGCAGAAGACCTCCCCGCCCTGTGCAGGGCAGTGTCGGTCAGAGCCCTCCCGCGAATGCCAAGACGTGCTTGGTACACAAGCCCAGTTACGGGATCGGGACTGTGGACATCACCTCTTCCAGCCCGGGGTTGCCCATGGTCACATACGACTTGCAGTCAGGATGAGAACCTGAGTTCCCAGACTCCTTGGTCTTTTTTTTTTTTTTTTTTAACTTTTTTTTTTTTAAGATTTTTATTTATTTATTTGACAGAGAGAGATCACAGTAGACAGAGAGGCAGGCAGAGAGAGAGGGAAGCAGGTTCCCTGCTGAGCAGAGAGCCCGATGCGGGACTCGATCCCAGGACCCTGAGATCATGACCTGAGCCGAAGGCAGCGGCTTAACCCACTGAGCCACCCAGGCGCCCCTCCTTGGTCTTTTTGTGGCTTAAGGACACCGACACAAGCCAGCCTCCTCCAAAATAGAACTGAAGACATCGCGTTTCTCAATTGCAGGAAAAGTACCAAGTGGCTGGCATTTTCTCAGTTTCTTTAAGCTTTGTGTCATCAGCTTTTCAACAATTTCGCTCAGCCCACCGGACTCATTTTTAATATTATATCTGGTAACTGGGCCTGGCTTTCTTTTTTTTCCCCTGCTGAAAGAGTTTCTCACAAACTTGTATGAGTCATTCTGTTTTGCAAAGCAGGGACCTGCCTGCTAAGGCAGAGTCACATTACCGAGTAGAAAATACTGTTCCTTGATCTGCTGCTAGAGTGAAAGTACCAGCATTTCATGGGGTTTCTCAGAGAACACCTTGATTTCCAGGAACTCGGCTACCTAGTCTACTTGACAAATGACGGTTCCAATGAAAAGACCTTAATAAAAGCTTCCTTGAGCGTGTGTGCCGTACGAGGAAGCGTCGTCTGGTCTGGGAGTGGGGAGGTGGGCAGTAGAAATCTCTGGGCCCACAGGGGCTCCCTGATATGTGTCTACCCCTAGCTCAGTGGGGGCTCCCAGCACTCTGGGAGGCCAGGCACCCTGGCTCCCTGCAGCCCAGGGCTCAGCACACAGCAGGTGCCCCGTAAGTACTCACGACTTCATGATGGTGATAGATGTCAGTCTTTGTTGCCTGGCAATGGTTGAGCCAAAGCTCTGTTCCTCAGCGGAAATGGGGAACTGAGTGGGAAGTTGGGAGCTGGTGGCTTTGAGTCAGGAAACATGGAGGGGTTTAGTGTCTCTTGTGTGTCTTTGTGTGCCCTGAGTGGGAGCCGGTGGTCTGCCTCACTAACTGTACTGGGTGACTGACCCCAGGAAGATTTGAGAAAGCCAAGACCCGGACTGCCTGGGTTGAGAAAGCCAAGACCCGGACTGCCTGGGTCCCCACCCCGGCTCTGCCATCTACAGCCCTGTGTGTCACGTTGGGAAAATTACTTGATCCTCATGCTTCGTTTCCCTCATCTGTAAAGTGGGGATAACAGTGCCCCCGACCTCATGGGGTTGAGGATTAGGTGAGCTGATGCCTGAAAAGCACTTAGAGCAGGACCAGGCCCATGTGGGACGTAGTGGGAATGTTAGTCATTCCAGTGTTTCCCTAGCCCTACAATACTCTCTCACCCTCACCCCAGGGCACGAACCTCTGCCGCTGTGCTCATGGTATTTCCTCCACCCACATCAGGTCTTGGCCAACAAGAGTCATCTGTGGATCGAGGAGGAGGTCTGGCGGATGGAGATCTACCTCTCCCTGGGAGTGCTGGCCCTTGGTACACTGTCCCTGCTGGCTGTCACGTCACTGCCTTCCATTGCAAACTCGCTCAACTGGAGGGAGTTCAGCTTCGTTCAGGTAAAGCAATTCTGCCTGTGCTGGTGAGCGTCAGCCCGTTTGGCCTTGACCCTGACCCTCCGTGAACCCCCTTGGCTTTCATAATCTGTTCGACAGGACTGCTCCTTCAGACACGGAGGCCTTCCCAAGCCTTGAGGGCCCCCCCATGTCTCCTGATAAAGGGGCTACAGGACAAGCTCATCCTCGGGACATGTGGGGAAGCCAGATGTAGACATGTGAAAGAATTAGACAGCAGAACAGTGAACCCTGAGCTAAACATTCTCCGTTCTTACAGTTCTTGATCTTTCCAAACAAAATTCCATGATGCACCATCATTGTGTATCTCACCCGTCTAGTCTAGGAGTCAGTGAGCCATTGAGTGAGCTCACTGACCGCTCAGCAGCCTCCTTTCAACCAGCTCTGTTGTCCCCTTTAGGCCCAAGAGGAGGTGAGCATTAAGATCACCCATTTACAGGGGATAAAACTGCACGTCCCAAAGGACACCATTCCTATGACACACCCAGAGAAAAGGAGACCTGTAGTCTAATATACTTGAGAAAAGATTTGCTTTCCTAAGAGATTCACAGTGTGCTTTTGGGACATTCTAGTAACGTCTACAACAAACCGACCTTGTTAACCAGACTCCTTTGACCATGAACACTCTCCTTCCCCCCACTTTTGCAGGTTTGGCTTTTTGCTTTGTTTCTGGTTTTCAGACAACAGCGACTGCATTCCACCAGACACGGTTTAGGAAATGCTGCTAAAGGGCTCGGGGCCTTTCTGCAGGTGTTCTTTCGGGAAGTGTTTATGGAGCGGTGACTGCATGCCAGGCCCGGTGTTAGGCCTCCGGTGTGATAGGGAGCAAGACAGGCACAGCCACATTTCAGTTACAAGGATGACTGGGACAGGGACCATTTTCACATTCCTTTGGCATTCCCCCACTGTTCTCTATACGGAGTACTCGGTCAGCCCCCCAAGTGTTGGTGGATTAACTCATCCCTCCGTGGAGGGGTGCTGACTAATGTTACATTCTGTCATTGATACTGGATCGGGGCAGAGAACAGCGCTCAGATCCACCCCCAGTATCAACACAAATCTGTCATGTCTCTTCTCTGTATGTTGAGGACACAGTACAGGATTCACAGAGGGACACTGACCATGCAGTGCTCTTATGTAATCCAAATGAATTGTCCCCGATTGTGACGCTTACATTCCCTAGAACAAAACACAGTTGTTTGGGCTTTTTTTGGGTTTTGGGGGGTTTTTTTGAAGTAGGTCTGTCTCTGAACGTCACTGGCTTTGCTCATCTCAGAAGGTCTCTGGAGGAATGCTCCGGGCTGACACATGCCAGCAGCAACGGGGGAAAAAACAGAATTTTATTTATCTGCTGTTAATCCCCTTGGGTCGCACACCTAAATCTCGGATTTTCCTGTTCCTTCTTGGAGTATCCTGGAGTGCATGGTTTATCCGCAATTAAAACCGACTGCAGGTTGCTCCCCTCACCGAAAAGTTGCTCCACTAAGCACCCGTAGATTACAAGCCGGGCTCTGGCCGCTGGAAAAAGCCCAAGGATTTGATTTTGTTGGCAAAAGCGGGCTGGAACCTCTCGGGCTGTGCTCAACTTTACATATTGAAGAGCTGAAACGTAAATATGTTAGTCCCTTGGCCACAGCAAGGGGAGGCGGGTTGCAAGGCTGGGAGATGGGTAGAGAAGCAGGGTTTTACTTGGGAAGTCCGACGCCCACATTCTGTCCATGAAAACAAATGCTCTGTCTCCCGAGGGCGCTAATACGGGGAGGAAGAACTGTCAGCACCCAGGGCCTGGAGTCCAGCTCTGCCTCCCCCTGTCCCAGCTCTGGAATCATGGGCGGGTGACATGAACACCCCCTGAACCCCACGGAGTTCATGCCTGCAGAGCTATGGTGAGAGATGACATGTGGAAGAAAGTAGAAAGCATTTGCTATCATTCTTAGGGTATGTGGCCACATTTCTGTTATCCCCAACTAAGCTACCAGTGTCTGAGTTCACAAGAGGCCAAGAGACTCCCGCCCTGAGTGTCAGAATGGTCCGGGGCTGGGTTTGCAAACTGGGGTCAATACTCACTGGTGGGTCATGAAACGAATTCAGTGGATCACAGCCAGCTTTTTATTTTTTTTTTTTATTTTTTATTTTTTTTCACAGCCAGCTTTTTAAAAAGATGAAATAGGACAGGGACGCCTGGGTGGCTCAGTTGGTTAAGCGGCTGCCTTTGGCTCAGGTCATGATCCCAGCGTCCTGGGATCGAGTCCCACATCGGGCTCCTTGCTCGGCAGGGAGCCTGCTTCTCCCTCTGCCTCTGCCTGCCACTCTGTCTGCCCGTGCTCGCTCTCTCTCCCTCTCTCTCTGACAAATAAATAAATTAAAAATAAAATAAAATAAAATAAAAATAAAAAGATGAAATAGGACAGAATGTTAGAAAAATGTCAGCGGGCTTTGCATGTTCTAAGGAGAGATTTTTTTTTTTCAATTATACTGATTTATACCACATATTTACATATGTGGTATACCTGGTTGTGTCTGGGGCAGTAATGAAAAATGTGATTCTTAACTGCAAGCCACCATCTCCACGTCTGAAGTCACAAGGCTCTTTTGGAGAATTACAGTTACCCAGACCCACCCCTGACCTAAGGACTCAGATGCCCGAGAAGTCTGTTGTTGTGAGCTCCTTGGGTGACAGGGGTACGTGTGTGCCAACCGCTGGGGTGGCGGGCCCAGGTTGCGGAGCCACTGGATTCCGGGTTTCAGTCCCCAGCTGGCTGCCTGGACCCTGTCTCCTCCCGCTGCCGCACCCGACCGCCCCAGGTCACCAAGGTTGAGCCGCTGGCCATGGAGACCCAGGCTCCTCGAAGCGCTTGGCCTGACTCCTGGGTCTCTGATGATTTAGGGAGCTGAAAGCCACCAAAACAGCATGTTGACGCTGTGGTGGTGACTTGTGCTTCTGTTCGTCCTTTTGTTCCTGAGGCTGTTTCCCCAGATTTAAATTTGGGGGCTTGTGGTGATGGCTGTATGGCTTTGGTTTGGTCTTGGCTGTGCTGGCTGCTCGAAGTAAGCCAGTTAAGCCTTGTCACGTTGCTGAATTGCCAGGTCGGGGCCGCTCAGAGACGTCATGGTTCTGCTCTGGCAGCTCAGTTGTGCCCCAGAGTGAGAGGGACTTCCCACGACCTTGCCCACGCCGGCCGCCTGCCTAAAATAACAACAGAGACCAGCTCTGGCCCCAGCTGCATGAACGACTGCCCGCAGCCCCTCGACGCCACAGTAATTGACCAGGAGCAAGAGACACCGGCAACCTGGCTGTTTCTTTTTTGCTAACAAGCTTACATATACTGTAAATGACCTCAGCTTGGCGAGCACAGGGGATGTCGAGGTTGGGGGCAGGGCAGTGTGGGATTTTCAGATTGTTTCCAAGGAGAGAGTTTGAGGAAAATGAACTCACTGGAACCATCCAGGCGTCCCATTGGGATTGCAAAGTCCAGAGGCCCTTTGTTATTGTCTGATCTTTGGCTGTTAGCCCTCTCTGTAGACCATTAGCCCGAGGCTGGGGCTTCCTGCCGTCTGTCACCAGGGAATTCAGGGTGGCAAAAGGATGGTGATGTGGGAAAGGGAGCTGCTATCTCAGTGCCCTCCCAGCGCACACCCACATTGGCATAATCCATCCCTCCAAAGTAGGGGCTAGGGACGGTGGCCCACGTGGGTCAAACCCTGGAGCTCCGGGGTATGTCACTAAGGGAAATGCTGAGGCCTCCCCGGGGGCCACCAGGGCTCACTCCGTCAGCCTGGATGGGTTCTTGTTGATTCAGCATCTGGGGAAGCCCCAAGTGCAGAGTGTGGGCCCATCGAGGGCTCAGTGGATCTTTGTGGAAGACCATATAGGATTAGGTCCATCGTAATCCAGGAGACTGGGCAGGGGGGCACACACGGGCTTCTCATCCCTGACGCTGGAAAGCTCCGGTGAGGAGAGTCTCCTAATCGTTGTTCTTAGTCCTTACTGCGCCTGAGCAGGTCGCTGAATTCCTAAAAGCTAATGAAGCGGGAGCCCCACCCCAAACCAATCTCATCTGCATTTTCGGGCTGGGCTTGGGCATTCCTGTTTTTCCCAAGCTCCCCGTGATTTGACCGTGAAGCCAGATTTGAAAACCATAATCTCAGACTCAGGAGTAAAAGGCTTCCCAGCCATCCGAGCAAAGCCCAGTAAATCCATGTGAGTAAGGGGAGCAAGGGTTTGGGGCCGGGCAGCTGGGCGGGCAGCTAGTTGAGGAGCATCAGGGTGGTTGTCCAGCTTGTTCAAGTTTTATTCCTGATGGTCAGTGCTGCTGGGGACCTTTCCTCCCCTCTCAATTTTTTTTTTTTATTGTAGTAAAATAACATAACACAAAATACACTCTCTTGACCATGAAGTGTTAACCAGTTCAGCGATACTAAGTACATCCCACTGTGGTACAGCTGTCCCCACCATCCATCTCCAGAGCTCTTTCGGTCCTGCAGCACGGATGCTCTGTCCCCATGAATCACTAACCCCCATGGTCCCCTCCCAGCCCCAGGCGACCACCATTCCACTTTGTCTCTATGACTTCACTGCCTCACAGAAGTGCAATGCTACAGTATTTGTCTTTTTCGTGGCTGGCTGATTTCGCGCAGCGTCAGGTCCTCAAGTTCGTTCATGTCCCACCAGGTGTCAGAACTGCCTTCCTCTTTATATCCACTGTTTAGAAATAGCCCATTTCCCTTATCCATTCTTCTGCTGGTGAGCACTGGGGCTGCCTCCGTGTTTTGGCTACTGGGAATATGAGGTGTCCACATATCTCTTCAGGATGCTGCTTCCCATTCCTTGGGGGTAGATGAGAAGTCGGAGTGCCGAAGTGAGTGGTAATTGTATTTTCAATTTATTGAGGAGCCCCTCTCTCCCTGCCCCCGCCTTGCACAGCAGCCGCACCCATCCACAGTGCGTAAGGCTTCTAATTTCTCCACATCCTCTCAACACGTGTTTTCTGGGTTTTTTGACTGTAGCCATCCTCATGGGTGTGAGGCAACATCTCCTTGTGGTTTGGACCTGCATTTCCCTGAAGATGAGTGATGTTGAGTATCTCTTCGTGTGCTTCTTAGCCATCCATAGGACTTCTTTGGAGAAATTTCTATTCAAGTACTTAACCTGTTTTTGAGTTGAGGTGTTTGGTTTTCTATTGTTGAGTTTGGGAGTTCTCTATATAGTCTGCATATTCCGAATCTTTCCTCAGTGTTGGAGACCTTCTCAACCCATTTTCAATATCAATAGATCAGAACTTAGACAAAGTTGGTGTGAGTCAGAAGTTGAGATTTGGAATTCCTGATAGAGTCCTCTGGAAATGACAAGGGTCTGGTTGTGACTCCCAGTCAGGGAGCCTTTGTTTTGGGTGCTGACCATTTTAATATGACCTAACTGTGGGTAGTAGCACAGAGCTAACTATAGCTCTTCCCAACAGGAAATTGTTAAAGACGGGATAAAAACATCTTCGAAGTTATTAAAAGCCAAGAAAGAAAACACAGAGATGGCTAGGAAGGCCAGAAACTGGGGATCTCTTGGCACCTAGTATTTTTTAGCGGTCAAAAATGCTGTACTTGGGAACCTATCTATGAACGTAGAGTGTAGAGCCATTAGAAAATGTTTGTGTTTTCATAAAAGTATTGCAGGTACTTCTTCCAAACAGTGTTCTTCCACGGACCAAGGTTGACCATCCTGGTGCTTGTACTGGAGTGGGGATAAGCAAAGCATCCCCCATGCAAGGGAGGAGCAAGAATGAGGCCGGGTAGCAGAATCGGACCCATTTAGAACCGTGCCTGGGGGGAGCACAAGCAAGACAGTGTCTCTCAGCCGAGCCCCTGGATCGGTGCTGACAAGTGGGGCTGGAAGGAAATCCAGGAGGGCCCAATTGTAGCTTCCCTGTGGAAGGCTGCAAGCCAGCCTATGAAGAGTACCCTGAGGTACCGTCATACTGCCACATTTCAGCTGAACCCTTCCAGCGTCTCCTTGGAGAAAATGCATACGTGTTCATGATGAGTCACTGCTATTTTCATTCCTTATGTAAAAAACACAGGGCTCTCCTGCCCCAGATCTCTCCGTGGTTCCTCAGTGCGCCCAGTGCCTCTCCTCTGAGCCTCTGTGCCCTGCCTCTTGGGTGCCCCATGCTCACCATCATCCCTGGCCCATCCGTAAGGCGCTTCCCCCACATCTCCAGCTTTAGCTTTGGGGACCACTGACTTGTCACTGAGGCTCAGTGTCTTGCCCAGGGGTCACAGTGTCATTGGAGTAGACTCTGGAATGCCTCGTTTGTGGTCCACAAGAAACTGCTAGAGATTCCCAGGCTAGAGCTACAGATCGGGACTTCCCAGCTCCCATGGGAAGTCGGGACTGTGTAGCCCTTGGGGCGATGAAGAGAGGCCTTGGCTGGAGTGGGTGGGTACACAGAAGCCCACCTGAGGCTCAAGGGCTGGCACGCTCGCCTTCCCAGCAAGATGGTGTAAACTGCTTCCATTTGGGTTTGTGATGGTCTTGGTCTCCGCACAGTATCCACTCCATTCCAGGCAAGAGAGGAACCTGGTGGGGTTTCCGTCTGAGGTGTTGATGAGTCAAGGTGTGGGTGGGTGGGGGACCAGACCCCACCAAGAGCATTTACGTGATGCTCTAAAGCCAGGCTTCCCAGATGGTGTCAGGTCGCCCGGCCCGCAGACGTCAAGCTGCCCTCACTAGTGGTGCCAAATCCACACACGGATATGCTTGTTACTTTGTGTTCATGTTTCAATCAACTTGAAACCAATCCACTATTTTATCTGGCCTCATCTTAGGCCAAATATGATTGGTGAAATTCTGGCTTTGGTCTGCTGGCAGACACCTACGACTCTAGTGTACATTAAACTATGCACAAAACTTGTAAAAATTTTTTTAAACGTTGTTGAACTTCATTTCATCTCAAGTCTCCTTCCCCTGGCAGCCACCAGAGGTACAACTAACACAGTTTGGGGAAAAGCAGCATCACTTTTACCAGCTCCTCATGATTCCCTCGATCCTCACACACCTGCAGGATAAAGACATTATTTTCATTTTTCTGCTGGGGAAACTGAGGCTCTGAGAGTTTAGGTAGTGCTAAGGTCCTGCACAGAGGGAGTGACGGGGCTGGGATCCGAACCCACAGTCTGAACTACCAGAGCAGCCCTCCTTCCTCTCCCTTGGCCGGGCAGGCAGACAAGCGCTTGGAGGAATCACCGCATGTCACCAGCCTGTCCCTAACCCCAGCCTTCCTTTCTCCCGCAGTCCACTCTGGGCTTTGTGGCCCTGGTGCTGAGCACCCTGCACACACTCACCTATGGCTGGACCCGCGCCTTCGAAGACAGCCATTACAAGTTCTACCTGCCTCCCACGTTCACGCTCACGCTGCTGGTGCCCTGCGTCGTGATCCTGGCCAAAGGCCTCTTCCTGCTCCCCTGCTTCCGCCGCAAGCTCTCCAGAATCCGGAGGGGCTGGGAGAAGGATGGTGGCGTTAAGTTTTCTCTACCAGTGGACCACGCCTTGGCCCAGAAGACAAGCCACGTGTGAAGTGCCTCCCTCTGGCCCCAGAAACCAGACACGGGCCAGACAGCGCCCCTGGGCCTGTCGGGGCTGCTTTTCTGGATTGTGTGGTATGGTGAAATTGGGCACAGAGCGGCGGTTGGAGGTCTGAATTCCTGGGCCCCTGATGTGCGCGGTGTAATATTCAGAAGGGCACACACGCAGGTGTGAATAGGTGTTCGTGTAGATTTCATATATATAACGGGATTTGCATTTATACTCACTTAGTTAAAAAGTTGAGTCTCTGCGATTTCAACTTGTAGATTTAAAAAGCCAGTGCCAGATGTTAGAACAGCCACTCACCCTGTTGGGATCTCTGCAGAGACGGACGCACCCTCTTCGCAGTGAAAAAGGGCAGTGAGAGGCTTGTACCTTGGTGGATTCGATCTGTTTGTGTCCCCACTCCCTTTTTGCTGCTTTCCCCGAGGCTTTTGCAGAGCTGGGGCTCTAAGGGGACAGATAAGAGCTCAACCTGGAGCTGGATTCAGTGCACGGGGCTAAAGAGTCGCAACCCAGCAGGCAGAGCAGGGGGTGGCCTCCTCCCTCATTCACCTTGGGCAGCAGCCAGCGGTCAGGCGGGAGCGAGGGCCCCTGGGGGATGAGCCTGCTGTCGGGACCCTGGAGCCAACTGTCGAGGGCTCCTTTGCCAGGTAGGAGGGGGCGGGGGACGGGGCCCAAGCTGATCTCCCTTGTCCTCCCCGAGCTGGGGAGATTTTTTTCCCCTGGAAGTCCTAAGTCCCCAACAGTGGCAGCACATTGATCTCTTGTGGGAGTGTGAAGTCACCTCCGTTTGGGAGCCACTAATGAACCATCTTGAGAACAAGTGTAATTTCTTTCCCTCCTTTAAGTTGCTGATGACGGTTCTTTAAACCACTGTGCCTTCTCACCTTTCAGATCATTAGTTTGGATATCTCTTAGGAAGGCCCAGAGCAGGCCCTCTGGAAGTCAGCTCGAGGGGGAGGGGAAAACAAGGCAGACAGCACTGGGCATCCCAGCTGAGGCTTTCCGGGGCCCCACCCAGGGCATGAAGGCCTGATGACTGATTGTCTCCACTGGATTGGCCCTGTGAAAAAAACACTGGGGACCTCGTCAGATGTCCTCTGCTGGCGGGGAAAGAACCTGCCAGAAAACCAGACTGGCTCCAAGTTCACCACTGCTCCAGGGAAACAGGGAGAACGTGGGCGACGGGACCCCCCTACCCCTCCACCCAAGAATCACCAACCCCAGGTGGGTCAAAATCATTGGGAGGGTCTTTTCTACCAAAGCTACAGACTTGAAATGCTTCTGCCCCAAAGCACAAGAGGCTGCACCACAGACAGGGTCATGGGACATGTGGCCTCAAATCCCATGCCATCCCTTGATTGTTCCTACCGAAACCGCTTTTATGTCCCCTGTGGCGAAACAGCTGTTTTTGGCCGAGCCCTCCTCCCCCCACCCCCACCCCCGCCCCTGCCTCTAGAACCAGGATGCTCTTGCCGCCTCCACAAAAAAAGCAGCTTTGAACATAGAGGGGATGAAGTCCCAATGGAAGATACAAGCGAGGCAAATGCCGAATTCTGCTCTGAATGGGGAGTGCTGGTCATGCTCATGTCTCAGGTCTTCTGGGCCAGAGGGGATCTCAGGAACAGAGAGTATAGCCAGCAAAGGCTGACAAGACCATGCTGCAAGAAGAGGAGGCCCCTGCCCCTCCAGGGAGGCTTCATGAGCTCTTCATGTCATTAGATTACGTAAGCTTCCTTTAGTGAAAAGTGGGGGAAAAAGCCAAGTGCAAGAATATCTCATTAGGCCAGTGACTGACGGAGGGAAGGCGGTGCAGGTGAAGCTGTCTGCTTCCTGCAGATGTTTCCCATCTGCTGCTTCAAGGCTGAGTGGCAGAAGCCTGTCTTCCAAATGGGCCCCAATCCTTGGAGAGGCTCGCTGAAAAGGAGGCGGGCGAAGCACAGGTTCCAACATTTGCTTCACAAACTGAGGGCCCATCCATTTCCTGCTGATGGGAAGCAGGGAGAACGGGGATCTCAACCCCAAGTCTGTATTGGCTGCCTGCCTTCTCTAACCCTCCCTGGGCCCGGGGAATTTCCTTATACCAAAGATGCTGTCCTCCAGCAAAATCCAGTATGCTTCCTCCCCTTCCCCTTCCCACCTCCTGCCGCAGGTGCTCCAGGGGAAGGAACTGGTTCCAAGGTGAGTGGCAGGAGGGAACAGGTGTAGTAGAGGACCTGGCCACCCACCAACTGGACAATCAACTCATGAAAGGCAGGGTGCGCTATGCACTTGGGCTTGATCTGGTGTCTGCTGCTCTTCCTTACCTCACCAGGCAGCTGGCAACAGCATCCCCATGAGAGCGAGTCACTCCCTTTCACCCTGGTAAACTCTATGTGCCTCTGGGTACAAAAGTGCCTGAACCAATGTGCTCCGGAAATCCTAAATGCCGTGGTCTGAGGTTGACGTTTGAATCAATGCCATTGAAACAGTCTGTATATTTTGTGTTGACCTTGTAGAGCTTGTCTAAGCAGCAGCAAAAATAAACACCTAACCTTCTGTGAATTTCAGGCTTTTATTTATGTTCTACCCATCATTTGCTCACTCATTCATTCAGTGGCTCCATGAGCCTTCCGACTGGTCCTTGTTCTGAGTCAGGCAATAGGCAAGGCGAGCACAGAATGATTTGGGCTAGAGCTCACCGCTGGGGAAGGACAGGCATGCATACCTACAGCAACAGGCAAGGACGGCCAGATGAGATCCAGGTGACAATGTGGTGAGGGTGGGGGGCATCCACTGTGTGTATGAAAGAACACTCAAGCCAAAGCTGGAGGAGTCAGGGGAAGGCTTCCTGGAGGAAGCAGTGTCTGTGCTGCGGTCCGTTGGAAGGCTGCGGCTTTGAATGTAGGTTAGAGCAGTGGTGTTTTTCAAACTAGAATGTACACCAGGAGTCTCAGTAGGGACCGTGTTCAAACACAGGCTCTGAGTCACTGATGTGGGGTGAGGCTGAGCCTATGCATTTCTAATAAACTCCCAGGTGACATGGATGGTGTTGATCCTCAGACACTCTAAGTAACAAGGGCTTATATGGCTTCCTTTGTCCCTGCTGGGCTGCATGGCTGCCCTGTTAACCCTCCCCAGGATGTCACCTCCCTAGAAAGACAGGCCTGTGCACACTGCAGATGTGGTCACAGCCCCCCATCTCTGAAAGGCAGGACGCTGACCTATTAGGTAGCCAAGGTTTTCCACTAAAGCAGAGCTGTCTTACTGGATAGGGGCGAAAAGGAAAAAGAAACCCATGTGCACAAAGAAGTCTAGTGGCTAAAAACCATTTCTTGGGAGCAATAACCAAAAGACAGCCTTGAGCCCATGAAAAGAGCCTTCCAAAGAAAAGAACCATGGTCAGAAAACAACTTCACTGAAATTGTTTTCAACAGCAAAAAGCATCTCATGCTTGGAGTTTTGTTTTTCGACTCCGTGTCCTCCCACACATGATCCTGAGAGAGTTAAGCTTTAAAAGAAGCAATGAGGGGCACCTGGGTGGTTCAGTCCTTGAGCATCTGCCTTCAGCTGAGGTCATGATCCCAGGGTTGCCCTCTCCCACTCCCCTGCTTGTGTTCCCTCGCTTTCTGTGTCTCTCTCAGTCAGAGAAATAAAATCTTAAGGGAAAAAAAAAGTGATGAAAGAATGTCCATTATGTCCATATTAAGGTGGTTCACACCAGAACTAAGGAGCAACCAAAATAACTCATTCAGAGAAGATTCGTCCCGCAGCTATTTAACAAGCTGCATCTTTTTCAAAAGCAATGATACGGGCCCTTGGAAGTGCAGACACTCGCTTCTACTGGGTCACTGCCCTGCTCTCTTTATAAAGAAGAAAGTAGAGCAGAAACTCTCAATCCCACCAGGCCAGCACCAACTTTTGCTAACAGATCATTTGGAAAAATTTTTACTAACCTAAAATGAAATTTAGAAATGGAACCCACCTATGCACATACTTTCTTAATCAAGAAGGTCTTAATTGCAATATAAAGGAGAAATAATTTACACTAACATATACAACACTAATAATGAATAGTGGTTAGTTTTATTATTTTTTTTTCAAAATTTTATTTATTTGACAGAGGGAGACACAGCAAGAGAGGGAACACAAGCAGGGGGAGCAGGAGAACCATGATCATGACCTGAGCTGAAAGCTGACGCTTAACTGAGCCACCCAGGTGCCCCCAGTAATTGGTTTTAAGAGAAATACTCAACATTGTCAGTCTTCTTTATAACTGACATTAAATAAGAGCTAAAGAAGTGTATGAGTGTGTGTGCATGTACAAGTGTGCCCTGAATGTCTGAAGTGTTGAATGCTGTGGAGAAGTAAAGTAGCAGTAGGTGAAGACCAACAGATGTCCACTGGATTTGGAAATAGGGGAACTTTAGAGTAAGAATGTCAGTGGAGTACTGGAGGACTGGGGATGAATGAGAAGTACGGAAATGGAGAGCAGTGGACAACTCATCTGAGACCTGGCTATGAAGTGAGAGAAAGAGAGGATTGGTAACTGGGGAGAAATAGGGGGGTAGAAGAAGGAGAGCTGGTTGTGGTTTTTTTTGTTGTTGTTGTTCTGGGTTTTTTTTTTCCCATTGTTTTAACCTGAACATGTTTTAGGTGTTCTTGGAAAAGAACAAGATGAACAGGAGTAGCTGAAGATGAGAGAAAGAGTGCAGATCAAAGTCCCAGAGGATGTGTAAAGAGATGCCGGCTTCAGTGAGGAGTGGAGAAGCGGCTCTTCTTTTAATATTAGGGGAAGGGCGCCTGGGTGGCTCAGTCAGTTGAGTGTCCGACTCTTGATTTTGGCGAGGTTGTGATCTCAGAGTTGTGGGATAGAGCCCCACATTGGGCTCTGTACTGGGTGTGGAGCCTGCCCCTCCTGCTGCCCCCCCAATTAATTAGTTACATTAAATGAGGAGAAGAGGATAGGTGCCAATGGGTGGAGGATTTACTTTGGTGATGCAAGGTGTAGAAGTTCTCTTCTCATGATGTCTGTATCCTTTGTAAAAAAAAGTCAGAGGCATCTGCTAAGTGTAACTGTGAGGGAAAGTGAAAAAGGAGCTGTCCAGGGAACCTTGATAGGATTAGCCAAAATGAAAAGAAACAAACAAGTTGTTTATAACTTTTTTTTTTTTTTTTTGTCTAAGGTGAAACGTACTAATTTTGTTTGGGGAGCAAAGTGGAGTTTTTGCTTAGGTAAATTCTATTTTCCCCCACCAATTCCTGTAATGATTCCAGGTACTTTATCTTACTCAGTTTGACCTCTGATAGTTACTCAAAATGCTTTAGATTCATTTTTGTTTTCTCTGTTGAGAAATGGACAGTCACAAATGGAAGTTGTTTTTTTTTTTTAAGATTTTATTTATTTATTTCACACAGAGAGAGAGATCACAAGTAGGGATAGAGGCAGGCAGAGAGAGAGGGGGAAGCAGTCTCTCTGCCAAGGAGAGGGCCCAGTGTGGGGCTTGATCCCAGGGCCCTGAGATCATGACCTGAGCCGAAGGCAGAGGCTTAGCCCACTGAACCATCCAGGTGCCCCCACAAATGGAACTTTTGAGGCACTTAGCAACCAAAGGCCTCTATGCCAATCCTCCCATCAAGTAAATAATCAACCCCTTGTTTACTGAGTGTTGATTTCATTTACCAGACCAGAAACCTAGCTTATTTCTATAATTTCTATCATATGCAGACCCTACTCATAAAAATCTAATTTATCCAACAGTTAAAACTGTTCCCTAACTAGAGAATTCATTTAAGGCTTTCACTTCCTGAGGAGTCTTCATGCTACAAAGCAACTAGTTCCTGGACAAAAGATACACTTTTTAATGTACTGCTAAGCTCTCAGGAGGTAAGAGAAACACTAGGGCAGAAAATAAATGGGACATGCACGCACATACAAATAAACCAGACAATGCTGTCCCTGGCAGAGGCAAATTTAAGTCCTTTCTGCCTCAATTCAGACCAACCAAGTGGGAGCTCAATATCTAAGATCAATGAGCCACAGGTGAGAGTCAGCAGAAACACAATGCCCAAAGACTTCAAAGAACAGAATTATCAAATAGAAAATGATGATATACTAAATGATTAAAAAATAAGAA
The DNA here is from genome assembly GCA_004024625.1 of Mellivora capensis. Lineage (NCBI taxonomy): Eukaryota > Metazoa > Chordata > Mammalia > Carnivora > Mustelidae > Mellivora > Mellivora capensis. Next base: position 5,370 of record PISX010002573.1, on the reverse strand, counting down.
ATAAGGCACAATGAAAGGACCAGGTATGGTGAAAAATAGAAAATTCAGAAATGAGAGATTGTTGGAAACAAACCTATTTTGATGGATTTAATAGCTGACTGGAGGAAATTAGTGAATCTTGAAATGGAGCTGAAGAAATTACCCAGAATGCAAAAAAAAAAAAAAAAAAAGGAGACAAATGGACAGAAAATATAAAAGAGAGGCTAAAGGAATAGCAGTTAATGAAAAAGTCTAACATACAAGTAAGTAGAACTCTAGAAAGAAAAAATGGTATGAAAGACTAGACTCTGGAAAAGAAGAAAGTACAATGTATACCTCTGAGCAGGAAAGCAAATCTGAAAAATGAAACCACACCTAGACACACTAGGAAGCTCAAAATCATTTCACAATTGTAACAAACTTAACAAATAATGGAAATCAGAAAATAGTGATCTGACATCTTGAAAGTGCAGAGAGGAAATAATTCCCAACTTAGACTTGTAAATCTAGCAGAACTGATCTTTAAGAAAGAAGGCAAAATAAGGACATTTCAGATATGCAGAAATTGGAGAGTTTACCAATAGTTCTTATCTAAAGAACTTCTAAAATGTATACCTCAGATAGAAGGAAAGTGGTCCCAGGGGAGGCCAAAAAACAAGAAGGAATGGTAAACAAAGAAATAGTAACCATGAAGATAAATTTAAACAAGCCATGTCTATATAAAATAACAATAATGCTTACTTATGTGATTTTTTTTTAAAGGCACACTGAAAGACAAAACAACAATGACATGTAGGGTGACTGAATAAATGACTGAGTTAAAATGTTCTGATACTCTTGGGGCACCTGGGTGGCTCAGTTATTAAGCATCTACCTTCAGCTCAGGTCATGATCCAGGGGATCGAGCCCTACATTGGGCTCCCTGCTCATCAGGAAGCCTGCTCCTCCTTCTCCCACTCCTCCTGCTTGTGTTCCTCTCTCTCCAGGTCTCTCTCTGCCAAATAAATAAATAAAATCTTAAAAAAAAAAAAGTTCTGAGACCCTTGTATTTGTTTGGGGGGGTGGAAGAAATTGTGGACTAACTTAGATTTTGTTAAGTAAGGCTGGAAAAATGCCAAGGGTGACCGCTAAAAACCTAAAAATATAAAATCCAAATCCTTAGGAGAGGAAAAAATGAAATAAGAAAGCAAACAAAAATTTCAATTCTCAAAAAGCAGGAAAAGAGAAAAATAGCATAGAAAAAGCAGAAGACATCAAAAACAAAAAAGTAAAATGTTAAAAACAAATCCAAATATATCAATAACCACAATAAATACAAATGAATTAAACTCTAGAATTAAAAGAAAGAGATTACCAGATTGGATTTTTCTATATAGTTATATACTATTTAAAAGTGGCCTACCTAAAAACTAAAGATAAAGCAATAGTAAAAAATGTGTTAGGCACAAATGAAAGTTGAGATGGCTAGATAATTATACAAAGTATACTTTATGACAAAGGACATTATTAGGGATAGAGTCACTATATAATGATAAAGATTTAAATATTTTAGAATTGTATGCATATGCATTTAATGTAGCTTCAAAATATATAAAGCAAGAAAAAATGTAGACAAACTCATCATTATACTGGGAAATCGCAACAAACAAAAATGTGTTTATAACAACATAGCAAGCTTGGTATCATAAAGAATAAGGAAATGATGTTCTCAAGAAAACAAATTGAAAATATATTAGACCTGGGCAAATCTTAAAAACTTTCAAAGAAAAAATGTCATACAAATATACTTTCCAAACTTGGTGCAAAAGAAGTTAAAAATCAAGAATACAAAGCTGTATTTCAATACCCATATTGTGAAATTTAAAATATAGATTTCCAAATAAATCATTAATCAAAAAGGAAATGAGAATGAAAAATTTTTCAAAAATTTAAAATGGAATGGTAATTAAATATCTCATCAAAAATTTAAGGATGCAGCAAAAATATTTCTTAGAAGGAAATCAATAGTCTCAAATATGCACTAAGAATTAATACACTAAGAATCAACCCAGAAAAAGTAAAAAGAAAGGCATACTTAATGTAAGAGCAGAAATTGATAAAATAGAAAGGTCAGTAGAAAGAACTGACAAAGTCAAAGGCTGGTTTTATGGTAAGATGAATCAAACTGATCGATCTTTGTAGGACCACTCATGGGGAAAAAAAAAGACTGAGGAATAATCTTAGGTATAAAAATAAGGCCAAACTACAGATGAAACAAATTTAAGAGATAGTAAGAGAATACTACACATGAATTCATGTGATTAAATTGGACAAGTTAGAATGGACAAAAATATAACTTACCAAAACTGATTCAGAAAAAGAAGTCTGAATATTCTTCAGTCATTAAAGAAATTCTATCTATAGTTTAAAATTTTCCCACTCCCCCCAAAAAAAAATTCCCACAAAAAACCCAAGGCCCATATGGTTAAGCAGCAAAATTTTACTAAACTTTTAGAGGACAAATCATGCCATCTTACATAAACTCTTCCAAAAACTATAAAAAGATAAACTATTCTCCAACTTATTCTAGGAGGCAATGAGTGATAATAAAAATAGACAAGAACTATATGAGAAAGGAGAATTATAAGCCAATCTCACGCATAAACATAAATGCAAAAATCCCAAATAAAGATATCAGCAAATTTAATCTTGTGATATATAAAGAGATTGAATACCATGACTGCTTGACATATTCCAAGAATACAAGTATAATTTAACATAAGAAACTCTATAAATATTCACTACGTTAAAAATTTTTTTGGAAGACTTATTTATTTATTAAAGAGAGAGCAAGCACAAGCAGGAGGGGCAGAGGGAGAAAGAGAAGGAATCTCAAGCAGACTCTGCACTGAGTGCAGAGCCTGGCCCAGGGCTCAATCTCATGACTCTAAGATCATGACCTGAGCTGAAACAAAGAGTCTGATGCTTAACTCACTATGCCTCCCAGGAACCCCCCCCAAATTTTTTATCATCTCAATAGATACAGAAAAAGACAAGATAAAATTCAGTATCTATTCATGATTTAATTTTTTTTTAATCTCATAGCAAAATAGGAATAGAAGGGAATATCCTTAACCTGATAATCTATCTGAAATTTACAGAAAAAAAATTTACAGCACATATAATTCTTAATGGTGAAATGTTAGTAGCAGTTCACTTAAAATGAAGAACAAAAATGCCCACGATCACCAGTTCTATTTAAGATTGTACCAGAGGGGACTCCTGGGTGGCTCAGTTGGTTAAGCGTCTGGCTTTGGCTCAGGTCATGATCCCAGGTTCCTTGGATCGAGCCCCACAGTGGGCTCCCTGCTTAGCAGAGAGCATGCTTCTCTCTCTTGCTTTGCCTTCTTGTGCTCTCGCTCTGTCAAATAAATAAATAAAATCTTTAAAAAAAGAAAATGATTTTACCAGAGGTACTAGCCAATGCAAAAGAAGAAAATAACACACGAAATAAATGCTACATACATCTATAGAGAGATATAGATGCATGGCATATATATATATGGATATATATAGATATCTATATATATAGAGAGGGAACAGAAGAGAAAGACACAAAACTGATTATTTACAAATAATAATAATTTCTTGGGATACCTGGTGGCTTAGTTAAGATCTGCCTTCAGCTCAGGTCCTGATTAAGTCCCACATCAGGCTCCTTGCTCAGCAGGGAGCCTATTTTTCCCTATGCCTGCTGCTCCCCCTACTTGTGCACATTCTCTCTGACAAATAAAATTTTTTGAAAAAAAATGAATAATAGTAATTTCCTTTACTGGAACCCCAAAAGAATATAGAATTTTTTTTTAAAGATTTTATTTATTCAGAGAGAGAGAGAGAGCAAGAGCGAGCACATTCAGACAGAGACAGAGAGAGAAGCAGGCTCCCTGCCGAGCAAGGAGCCGGATGTGGGACTCGATCCCAGGACGCTGGGATCATGACCTGAGCCGAAGGCAGCTGCTTAACCAACTGAGCCACCCAGGCGTCCCAGAATATAGAAATTTTTATAAGTAGTAAGAGAGTCTAGCTATTCTTAAACACATTCAAAGAACTAAAGGAGACCACCTCTAAATAACTACAGGAAAGCATGAAAATGATGCCTTACCAAATAGAGTATCAACAAAGAGACAGAAACTGACCACACTGGAGCTTGATCTTGGACTTTCCAGTGTCCAGAACTATGAGGAAATTAATTTGTCATTTATGCCAACCCAGTCTATGGTATTTGTTATGGAAGCCTGAGCCAACAGGGACAACCATGGAGACCAGAAACAGAAAGATAACATATTTAAACTGCTGAAAGATAAAGAGTCGACCAAGAACTCGAAATCCAGCAAAACTGTACTTGTAAAATGAGGGACAGGGAGATCCACTTCCAATATGACAGCATGAGGCACTCCACTGACCACTTCCCAGTGAAACTGGTAAAAATTAATTTTGAAAACAAGCATTTAAAGCCTCTAAAAATGGCATTAAGAAAATTTACCCCCAAAAATTTGATAAGAAAGGCAAGAGTGTGTGGTATTTCGGGCGCCTGGGTGGCTCAGTGGGTTAAGCCGCTGCCTTCGGCTCAGGTCATGATCTCAGGGTCCTGGGATCAAGTCCCGCATCGGGCTCTCTGCTCGGCGGGGAGCCTGCTTCCTCCTCTCTCTCTGCCTATCTCTCTGTCTACTTGTGATCTCTCTCTGCCAAATAAATAAATAAAATATTTAAAAAAAAAAAAAGAAAGGCAAGAGTGTGTGGTATTTGAACTAAGACCATTACTTTCCTCCCTCTTCCAGCTCAGAAGACTCGAGAATGCTACAGCCAAGAACCCAAGGCTCCCTCTTCCCAAGCCACCAGTTGAAGGGCTCTCTTCCTAGGAGAAGCAGAACTTCTGTGTTTCTCATTGTACCCCCAGCATCCTACTGCTGAAGCTAATTCCAAGCAAGTATTGTTGAAAGCTGTGGGCTCCCTTCTTCTGCTTAGTTCCCCCTTGTACAACTGAGGCCCTACCTTGGGTGTGGCATGTTAAAAATAGTGGGGCCCCAATTACCCTTGTTCCAACTCATCAGGTAGGGGTTCCATGCAGGAGAGCCAAACCAAAAGGATTTCAGGCTGCTGCCAATATTTCACCACTCACCTGCTAGAGCAGGGATATGACTCAGAAGATTGCCATTGTTCCCCCCTGCAGCTCTAGAGCCTTGGCTCAGAGATTAGCCTAAACGGAGAAGCAGGCTATAAATAGATAGCTCCTAATCTCTTCCCAAGGAACTGACCTCATTTTCAACAGAGCACGGAGAAGTTCAAACCTAGGGGCACTGTCAAGAACACTACAGGTTTTGGACAGAGGCAATGGGGAGGTTCATGAATTTT